>VOPJ01014471.1:0-79856 GCA_014673585.1 Semibalanus balanoides | reverse complement strand
GGGGGGGGGGGGGGGTCAGAGCCGAGGAGTGGAGCGGTGGGACAATATAGAGCGGGAGAACTGGTATGCTTTACACTTGCACAGGCTATCGACGGAAAGGACAGAGAAGTCGCACACTACACGTATGCTTCGGGGCTATGCTTCACTTATTCACTAGTCATGACTCTACAATTAAGCTCATTTATATTCATGATTAGAGTTGAAGTTACGATCTTACATGCAAGTTATGATCTTACGTTACATGCATCTGAAGGTCCTTCGCTGACCAATCATGGGCGCTAAATGATCTTGCCGTCAAGGGACCCAAAACCCCAATTCATCATTGTTACCGACGGATGTTACCGACGAAAATGTCCAACGACTCGGGCCCGGCGTCGCCTCGCATTTTTGGCTGGCCAGCGAAGACCGTTCCCACGACGACACCTTTTCTCATGAAGTTCAGATAGATTTACGGTGACAGCTTACGAGCCCGCACGGCGGCCAACACCGCACCTCGGGTGGGCGCGAACCCACTGTTATTATCGTTAGGGAACATATATTGTACTGTGTGACAGCTGTGCAGTGTGCAGTGTGCTGTGCAGTGTGCAGCACAGCTGTGCAGTGTGCGCACCAGTAGCGTGGTCAGCCCAGCATCTCGGTTGGCGCGCTTCGGCCATGCAGAGCAGGAGCTCGTTATAATCGACGTAGAAATATCAAATTCAACAACCCAATCTCGGCCCAGTAATTAATTTTGCATTCTATTTCACTATATGCTGAATTGCTCAGTGGTATTTGCAGTGGCCCGGCCACGGCTGTCTAACATGGGAAGCCGCCGGGAGCAGTTCTCACATTGACTACTGGAGTGACGTCATAAGTTTGTGTGGACACGTTACGGAGATAGCGATGACATCCCCCACCTCCGAGATTTGCAGTCCAGTGCCTTACCAATTGCGCTATCATGTGCGGGGGCTCCTCCGCGCGAAAAAAAAACACATGGGAATAAAACTGCGATGGTTCAACGTTTCAACGTGCAGCGAAAACTTTGCCCCTCACGCCGTAGCAAATCGGCTATGTTAGGTGAAAATGGTAGGGATTATCGCTATAAAATTGAACTATCCTTCTTTTGAGAGTAAATGAGTGCAAATCAGGCGAAAAGTATTTTGAGATATTTCTTCCCGAAAACGGCCTTGTAACGCTTAACACCCTGGCGTTCGGCCGGCAGCGTACTCTGACGTCACGTAGTTCTAAGCCAATCAGCAGATCCGCCTGCCTATTGCCACTTTCATCTATTGTAAAAGTGGCGGACCAGACCCCCAGAACTCACCATATCAGGAGTGCTGTCAACCAGCGAGGCGATGTCGAACGCGGTGCAGCCCTTGTGGTCGCGCACGTTGGCGTCGGCGCCGGAGGAGAGCAGCAGCTTCACCATCCCCGGGTGGCTGTCAACAGGCACAGGATCGCCAATCAGCGGCAGCTGTCGTCGTCAGTCATTGACAACTACCTGACGTCGGAGACTCCAATATTGCCAGGTTTTTGGGCCGGTAATTTCGCACGAAAGTCGGTATTTTTGTGCCAATTATTTAATGAATTACTAAGCAAATCGTTTTTGTTTTACAACGACATAATTGCTCATTTTCCTGTGCGTGCATATTTATGGTGAATGATTAACACTATTGCCACAAAACAATGCCACAATGTCAGTAAACAAAAACAGCAATGATCTGTGATGAAAACGGCATGCCACCGTCTTCAGATTTAGCATCTAAACACATCCCGGTAAGACTGTAGCCGGCATCTCTCTGGTCTGCGCCGCTCACTTGTGGAAGACGGCCTGCATGAGCGCCGTCCAGCCGGTGGTCGGGTCCTGCAGGTTGACGGTGGCGCCGCGCCGCAGCAGCAGTGCTGCCATCTGTGTGTCTCCGGCCAGCGCGGCCAGCATTAGCGGCGCGCCGCCGTCCGGCCGCAGCTGGTTCGCCGAGCCGCCGTTAGATGTCAGCAGCTGCGCGGCCAGCTGCAGGTCGCGCCGCCGCACCGCCTCGTGCAGGTCACAGCCGTCTGGGGGGGGGGGGGGCAGGGGTGATTACAGGTCCGAAGTAATTGGTGGAAGTGTGTAGCTGCTATAGCGTAAGGAAAACAACAAGAGCTGCTCGAACTGATGGTTTTCGGATACATTTGGATGCTGAAGAATACCTAAAACAAAACGATTGAATTATGTAGCCTGCGACTTGAATCCTCGTACATCAAAGATGTACGACAATCACCAACTAAAAATTTGCCTTATACTGGAAGCTGTTCTAATGTCAGGGCGAAGAACACGCGAAAACCACACTGATTAATGTAACTTCCACTTTGAATCACAGCATTGCCAAAGTGGCCCTAGGCAACACTTCACTCCTCCCCAGTCCCCACATGCATCCTCTCAAACTACCACAATGGCCTCTCCTGAGGATACCTTCCTCTATCACTAGCTATCAACTCATGCCTCTCTCTCCGCCAGGCGCCACATCCTCCTTTTAAAAGAGACGGTTCACCTTTACAATAACGACACAAATCTCAGAAATGATTGAGAGAAGCTGGAAATGAATTATCATGTTACTAGTAAGCCATACAAATACATAATATACGTAGATTTATGCGAAAAAAGCAAATTATGTCAGTTATTTGGTTCAAACTCACATTCTTTCCTCAGAAAAATGCAAAATCAGCTGGCTTAGAAGCACGCAATGTTTTTATAACGTCATCAATTATGTGAGGGATCGTGGCGCATACAAGACAGTACTTTCCCAGTACTTGTTGAAGATATCGGAAAATACAACGCTTTGAGAACCACCACAGTAATTGCTCTAAGTAGGTATTCGTCACTATTATATCTCACTAATCTAAGAATGTGTCGAGTCCGCCACCTTCGCTCACTGTTCGTGCTCTGGGACGTCCGTCTCGATCTGGATTTTGTGTCACAAGATCATGCACGGTCTACAGGTCACTCGCGCACCGGTCTCGCCGGCCTGCTCCTATCACTCAGCGGGCGGCCGCGGGCGGCCAATCTAACAGCGGCACGCGCGTACTGGTACGAGGCGGGGTCGGTGAGTGGGGACAGATCAACAATTCGTACGCGAGTCTGGAACGTTCGGGCCAGCGCTGAGCGTTACGCACAGTGTCCTAGGATTGCTTTAAAGCCAGGGTGCAGAGTGGAAAATTCAGAGTGAAAATCAGGAAATAGAGTGGAAAATTCTACCTAAAAAAAACACATTTGAAGAATGTATCCATTTTGCTATCAAACAAAACTTTAATCAATTTTGTGGCTTTTTACATATTAAAATAAATGAGTGAAAACATAATCGCAAAAGTGAAAAATGGTGGAAAATAGCCCTTCAAATTGGCCGAAAGGAGTGGAATATTACATCTTGTAATGTGTCGCTTTACACCCAAAATTTCCAATCCTAGGACACTGGTTACACATACGCTACAGAATGCTGCTAAGAAAAACTGTTATATACGATTTAACCCTCGCCCTACGGGAACGTTTTTCACCTTCGCCCTACGGGGGAGGCTGACAGCCCCCTCCCCCCGCCCTTCTAACTTTCAAACCAAGCAACATAGAGCAACGCGGAAAAAACAGCATGTTGCCTGTTATGTGAAGAATCCGATGGTATATAACTTTTTTTGGTTTCAGGTCAACGGGTGACCTTCCAGGTCAAGTGAATGACCCCAAATCGACCACATCCAAAAATAACGATTTTGCTCAGGGCCGTCGTAGCTTATTAAAGAATGAAAATAAAATGATTTGCGTTAACGTTTTCAAGTTGTTGGTCGTTGATGAATTAGCTACTGCCCAATATTCGATTTTTAGGTCGGTTAGTTAATGAACCCTCTTAGGTCACAGAAATTGTCACCATCGATGATAATTGCTATGGGCGATTGGCTATTAGCAACCTTCGACCTCGTCACGTCCAGGATAGGCGATCAGAAAACTTCAAAATTAGGAAATAGATAAATGCAAATAAAAAAAGGCATGTCCTAGACCAGTTTTGGCTCTTGATTACAGAAAAGGTACTTATTTGTTCGTACCTGGTCAACAAAAGTTCAAAAAAGTGAATTCAAAAATGTCATCATAAGTTTCTTACACTAAGGAAGGCGTCACTCAGTCAAAAATAGAGATATTGCTTTGAAATTTGGTTTGTTTCATGTTTTTTTTTTTATAAATTCTCTCACATATATTCCGGTTTTCCATTTGTCCATTGGTGGATATTTTTTTCAATTTTTTTGTTTTACTTTTACAGGGTCACAAAACAAAAATGTTGAAAATCCGAAATCACCATATGAAAGCAAATGCATTTTACGTCTTGTCTGTTTAATGCTTGCATTTTGCATCAAAACTCTTTTCTATGATTTTTCAAACATTTACCGTTTTTTTACGAACATGACGTCATCAAATCGTCATTATCTCCAAAACTTTCGGACCAATTTGAACGAAATTTTGAAAGGATACGTATAATTGTTGTAAACTCAGCTACTGAAAGTTTCAGAAAGATGCGAGGCATGTGTAAAAAAGTTATTCAAGAAAACCCTCTGGGGGTCCTGTCGCCCCCCCCCCCCCCCGTAGGGCGAGGGTTAAATATCAAAATCACGATAAATACCATTACCTCACAAAGTTCATTCTTGCAATCAAAAGAAAGAGGTATTGATTACTGAAAGAGTATGTTCTTGTCCAGCACTTACACTTTCCCCAAGTCTTATGACATCTGTGCGTCATAATCTTACGTCAAATCAGCCGAAATCAGCCCAATCAGCGATTGGAGTTACCGGGATCCCTATCCCCGACTTTTATAAATCAATGAAGGGATTTCTTTGAAGATGTGAAAGCGTCTCAAGTCATTTTCGAGTATGGGGAACAACTTGGCTATCTCAACTCAAAAACCCCATGTTAAAGGTGAACTGTTTCCTTGAATCTACCCTGTCTGCCCTCTCCAACCCGTGATTTTCCCCCTCACCTCACCTCCCTATCCCCCCTCACCTCCCTCTCCCTATCCCCCCTCCCTATCCCCCCTCATCTCCCCCTTTCTCTTCTCACCGCCGGCATCATCGGCCTCCTCCGTTTTCTCCTCCAGCACCCGGACCACCTGCCGATGTCCGACCACCCTGGCCATGTCGAGCGCCGTCTGGCCGAGCGTGTTGTGTGCGTTCGGGTCGGCCCCGCGCTCCAGCAGGATTCGGCACGTGGACCGGTGGCCGCCGACCGCCGCCAGCATCAGCGCCGTCAGACCTGCGGCGGACGGAGGAGGAACTAAGGCTTCAGCAGCCGATACTAGGTGGCAGGGGAGACAACAGCGCGCGGTCGCGGGTGACGGGTGAAACAACAACAACAACAACTGGTGTAGTAAGCGGAGGAAACGAGCAGCATCAGTGTAAAATGGGTGGGTAGTTCAGCAAATCAGCTTGGTAAACCGTCCAGCTTCCTTGGTTCACTACTTCTTGTAGCAGCTCTCCAACAGCCAACACCCACCCAAAAAAGAAGAATATATACATGACTGTAAATAACTCATAACTCAATTTGCACACGGGAAGCATGCAAGAGGAATCGTGGCATAAAATGTATCAAATGTATTTTTTTAATAAAAGTGGTTTGATCTGAGTGACTTCGCTTGTAAATGGCTTGTTCCGTCCGCGATCATGGCAAATAAACAAAAATAAATTAATAAATAAAAACAGATGGCATCTCCAGCATGAAGTGAGGCATTGAAGAACCAAGTAGCATCGCTCCAATCAAGTTCACAATTTTTTAGAAGTGAGACAGATCTTAACCCTCGCCCTACGGAAGCTTTTCTCATCTTCGCCCTACAGCCCCCCCCCCCCCCCCCGTTACTCCCAAACCAAGCAACATAGTGCAACACGATAAGAACCAGTCTGTTCCTGTCATGCGAGGAATCTAACGGTATGCAATCTTTAGGTTTCAGGTCAACGGATGACCTTTCAGGTCAATGAATGACCTCGACTCGACCACGTTCTGAATAGCGATTTTGCTGTCGGAAAAGCTCAAAATTAAACATTTTGTAAGTGCAAATAAAAAGGCATGTTACTAGACCAGTTTTGTCTCAGAAATACAGAAAAAGCATATATTTGTTAGTATCTGGTCATGAAGAAGTTAAAAAAAAAAGTAATTAGAAAATGAAGTCATGAGTTTCTTACACTTAGAGAGTCAAAAACACTCAGTCAAAAAAGGATATTGCTTTTAAATTTGGGTTGGCTATTTTCCATATTCCATCCAGTTCTTTCACATATGTTTATTTCGGTTCTCTGAACATTTGAGAAAATTGTGATTTTGTAGTAGTGATGTTATTTTCCCAAAATTTCCTGTCCAAAACCAATCCAATACCGAACAGGAGGCGTTTTGGTTGACCAAATATTGATCCGATTTTGTTGAGGCCAAAATGTCCAAGATTTGACTTGATTTTTCAAAAAGTATTACTTATTAAAGGGACTGTCCCACCTTTTAACCCGCGGGCGTAGGGCGTCTTCTCGCCGAACGCGCCGGCGTTTTCGGGGGTAAATATTACCCCCCCGCCCTCTTATCTTTCCGAACCAATAACCGCAAGCGAGGACGCCACCAAGGCGGCGGAATCGGAAAGCTCTCAATGAATACGAATCGAATGCATACCCCGAAATTTTTTCAAGTTAGGTCAAAATGTACGGTCACGGTCAGGTCCACATGGAAAGTTCGAGTTAATGAGTTAATGGTTCATACTTTCAATAAAAATCCTTTGATTAAGACAGTCAATGCCAACATAAAGCTCTCAAAGGTGTAATACCATCTATTGCATTAAGTTAAAAGTAAATTGCATGCAAAACTGTCAGGTCAAAGGCAGTCACAAAAGGTCACTGTCACGAATAGGTCAAATAAGGCCTTGTGACACATGTTTTAGGAGAGTCATTTTTGCACTAAGAATCGATAGAACAGTCATTTTACAACTTGACCCCCGTCAAAGGTCAGATCGGGTAATCTAAGGTCAAAACTGAAAACTGACGAATAATGAATAAAACAATTGCATGTTTCTATGTTAGTTTTGTTCTTCATAAACACAAAAATGACAATTAATTATATCTGTATCAGGTCAAAAAATTCACAAAACCGTTATGAAAAATGATGTCATTACCTACTTATGCTTGGAGAGCAATCAGTCAACTGAAAATCGAAGGCCTATTACGTTGAAATTCGGTCTGGGTATTCATTACACTTGGTTCTCATTATATATATTCGGTGTTTTTAAATACCTTTGAAATTTTCAATTTTGGGAAAAAATTTCCGAAAAAAAAATCAGTTTTTTATTTGGGGGGTCAAAAACCCAAAATTTGGGAAATCAAAAATTGCCATCTTTGTAAGAGAATTAAATTTCCTTTCTTAACCAGTTTTTGGCGTTTGCGATTTGCTTTAAAGCTATGTTTTTCTACATGCATCAAACATTTATCGTTATTTCAACCAAAAATGCATGACATGACGTCATCAAAACTCATTATCTCCCCCACCCCCCCCCCCCCAAAAGTTCTCAACTTTTTTCTATGAATTTTTTTTATAGACGTTCAAATTAATGCTGCTGGATAAGGTACGGAACTTTTGACGTCGTTATCTGTTACCGTTTTCAAGTAATTGCGAAATACGTGAAGGGGGGGGATATTACCCCCCCCCCCCCCTACGCCGCGCGGGTTAAAAGAGTGTGCTACTCATATGGTCATGTGAGATGTTGACACTAGTTCAGTAGAACATATTTTTATGAATTTAGCCATGTACTTCATTTCCCAGAATCACTTCAGTTGCTGAGATATTGTCCAAAGCGCCAATCGCATACTGGAAGTACTTAATTATCGATAGGTCGCCAAGAGCTCGCCTACAGAAGCAAATTGCTCTTAAATACAACGCTACATATATTGTTAGCTATGGCCAAATAGAAAAACACGGTGACACTGATACAGCTGCCAAAGATTCTCGATCACTGTAAACAAACCTGATACTCGCTCATAAAGGTTTGTTTATCGTCTTTAGTGCGCCATTTATAGGTAACATCTTCGCTACTCTTTATAGTTGACGATCGTTATGAGTTTTGAAACAAAACAAATGCAAAACAGGCAATATAAGTAAAAATTTCAACTAAAGGGCTCCAGACGTGAAATTTTAGCCGTAACAATAGTCAAAGCAATAGCTTCTTACATTAATAAAAAATATATTTGGGACATTTCAAAGAGTAGCACAACTCCCTTTTACATAATATTTGAGATTGAGCATTTGCGTGCTTGGCATTAAAAATTATGTATGGTATAAGTTAAAACAACCACTTGAGGTCGAATCACAGAGAAATTCGAGTTTGATTTGCAATCGTAACATTCGGCCAGCCCCCGAATGTATTTGAATGGGGCCACGTAGCCGATGTCTAGTCTTCTTTGCCTAAATGTTGATTACAGATCGACTTGTTTTACCTTGGCCATACATTAGCCATACACTAGTCCTACTTAATAACACAGGCGTGAAGGGTTTTTTTTTCCCAAAAAAAATCCTTCAATGACGTCATCAGCCAAATATAAAAACTGATTTTTTTATGACATTGAGCACTGTTCGTGAGAAAAACAAATGTCAAATCGTGTTCAGCAGCATTCACTTAATATTTTGCACCACAAACGACGTACATTTGACACATTTTTTGAAGGTGGGACAGTCCCTTTAATATACACACTGGCAAAAATACCTTTGTTAACATCATAATTCCTAAAACGCACATGTACAGTTTCCAAAAAGTCATTATAATTGTGAAAAAGAAACTAAATACATTTGCAAAGCAAAATAATGGATGCCGCAAGCAGGACCAAAGACATTTACATTAATTGATTTAATTTCGAGCAAATTGTGTATCAATTTGCTGGATAGAACTAAAAATGCGTAAAAATGTGACACAAAAATGAATTGTTTAAGATTAAGCTGACCGAAAAGTGTCCAAAAATGTATAAGCCTGACCGACCAATTACCAAATCGGTCACACTATTTTTTCGGTAACCAAAATTTTGATAACCGATTGACAACACTATTTTGTAGTGAATTAATTTGTTATGAAATTAATTCGTAGCTGGCAAAATCACAACATTTCTCAAATCTGAGACTGCTATTTAATAGAGATTATCATTTTCTATCTTTGCCGTTTTCCGTTTGCAATTCGCTGCAAAACTCCATTTTCTACGATTTTTTTCAAAAATTTGTCCGTTTCTCCACCAACATGACGTTACTAAAACGTCATTATCTCCCAAACAACCAAAACATTTCAATGCAATTTTGACAGCATACGTACCAGTAAGCGCCTTAAACGGCGAAGGACGGAGCGAGTCCGAATAAATTCGCGTCAATTTATCCACCCGTCCAACGGGAATTCGTCTTGTGCAAAGCATGCTTTTAATTTATTTTCGCTTATGTGTTGTGCCGCAAATAGATCCGAACTAAATCGAACTGAACTAATAGGTTTTGCAGCATTATTTCTTAATTGTGCATTATAAGCTTCATGTTTATAGGCAAAAATTCATTTGGGTGGGTATTAGATGATTTGATTGCGCTTTACAAGCTTGGCATCAGTTATCGTTCTAGCCCACCCTTTGGTTTTTTGAACGCTACGGCGGATTGTAATGAAGGAAATGTTATAGAATCCGCCAATAAAAATATTACAGGCAGATTTAACAGCGAAATACTGCATTAAAACCTAAATTTTTGCAGTGCAATTTTTAGAAGACGGTTACATTGGTCTACAGATTGGTGTTTTGTTCATCGCTCACCGTCCCATAGGTGCTGAGCACTGATTTAAATGTAAGACGTCATAAACATATTTGCGCTTATTATAGCAGTAAACTTTGCACGTTCACGCGCCGCTGATCGACACATAGTGTATACGCCGGGCGGAATTCGTTTCTCTACGCGTCTTGTGTTTGACCCGTGTCTTTACGACTTTGGTGCCGAGATATAGGTCCGGTATTGCAAAACGATGTTTTGCATGTAATTTTTGTGGACGGAACAAGGGGTTGCACGGTGCCACACAGTGTGACCCAGAGTTTGACCTGTGCAACATTGCCAGTGCGTTGGGTCTCCAGCCTCACATCAAATTTTAGCGTTATGGTCCAGCCGTTTCAGCAACAGCAGGATAATACTTTCTGACACCCCTGACGCGCATTCTAGTGTCACGCGCCATGCTACCCATCACATGAGAAAAAACATGTAAAATAATCATCATGTCATTGAATGGGGCTACAGATGGCGAAAAACGCTTGTCAATTGGATGCGGGCATTTCAAAACGATATAAAGCTTCGACCAGCGTCGCGGTCTGGCCGGGCCGGGCCGGGGCCGGGCCGGGTCGGGTCCGGCCGCTTATATGTGAGAAAATCCGGTATCAATGAGGACTCGCCTCCGCGCTTCGCGCTCGGCTCGTTAATTAATTGTTGTAAACTCAGCAAACTGAAAATGTCTGGCAAGATGGGCGCATGTGTAAAAAGTTGTTCAAGAAAAACCTCAGTGGTGGGTCCTGTCAGCCCCCACCCCGTAGGGCGAGGGTTAAACGCTTAATGCATCAGTGACTTGCCCCTTGCGATAAAATAGCATACAAGAAAGGTGATATCCAGCACCAGGATTAACAGCATCTCGACCCACTTTGGTTCATGACTGTGATACTGCACACAATCAGGCAAGTGTGGGCCGATTCAAGCTAACTGCGCACATACAGCAACCAAGACATACAAATAGCAGTGAAATAACATAACATACGACAATAATAATGATTAACTTGCAGGGATTCCGAGTGTCATGTGGTTCATCAGCCTTGTCCCTAAGTGACAGGAAGTGACAGAACAAGTGACAGGACAAGTGACAGGAGAAGTGACATCAAGTGTAAGACGTCTCCTCACGAAAGAACACCCTATCATTATACATGATCGCGTCCCTTTGGACACACCCCAAACGCGGATACTACAAAGCAGGGTCCCAATTACTTTGAAGCCAGCCGGGTGCGAAGTGGAAAATTCAGACTCAAAAGAACGATAGAAAATTAAAAACTCAGTCTGAGTGATGTACTCTGCATAGCTAAAACTAGCAACTCACCCATCAGAGTCATCTGTTACAAAATATGGCAATATTGTCTTAACCTGTTTTGTCATCCACAGGTTAATATTAGCATTAGTAATATCAGTGTCAGAGTTGTAGTAATCCAATAGTGGAAAATTCACAGTAAAACTGGGAAAAAGGAAAATATTACCCACAGTGTGTCGTTTTTCACCCACATTGCGCAGTCCTGTAACTGCTACAAAGTGCATGTACAGTTGCCACAAAACCACACTTGGCTGAAGTATATGCACGTAATATGTCTGGCGCGTACCAATTTCCGCAACTTTACTACCAGGCCGTAAGCTAAAAATCACTTCCCAGAATTAAGAACGGCGACACGGCATATCAACTAACTGGGTCGTGCCACGTCACGTGCACACGAACAATTAATCACGATGCCTAATTGCGCAGCGTCTGGGTATTTTATGATTACACTTAATAGGCACTCTTGACAACCTGCATTCCAAAACAGAGTTGCTATCCCATCAATCTTAAGGACTTAACACAAATCAGCAAACATTGCAAGCTACAGGCATATCCATACTGCTGAAGTAAGCGTCCGCAAACATTTAATAATGTGGCCGGAATTAAGCAGCCAATTAGATCTGCTCTGTTTAAAACCAGGCACGACAGTGCAGAGTTCGAAATGACAGATAATGCAGTGTGATACTTGGAGTACCTACATCATATTCGAGTTAAAATAAACAACCAAATATCGTTATGAAAGCACCGAATTGCCAAAGCATTCTCGTATAGGGCGTGTCCCATTCGGTTTATAACTTCCATCGACTTTGAAGTGACTTTAAACGACCCCTGCGGCTGTTACCTCGAATGACCTCTGCAGACATGACCTCGAATAACCCGTGCCGGCATGCCCCGGAACTGACCGATATCCGGAACTTGGGTGTCCACCTGCAGGTCGGCCCCGCGGTCCAGCAGCAGGCGCAGCACGGAGTTGTTCCCGTGCGCCGCCGCCGCCAGCGTCGCCCCCACAACCGGGCCGAGGGCTGCGGCAGTGCAGTGTGGCGACGGGGGCGCTGGGCCGCTCTTTTCCTTCTCCGCCTCCTCTCCCGTCTTCGCCCCCTCTCCCGTCTTTGCCCCCTCTCCCGTCTTCACCGCCCCCGTCTTCACCGCTCCCGTCTTCGCCACCGTCACCGCCCCCGTCTTTGCCACCGCCCCCGTCTTCGCCACCGCCCCCGTCTTCGCCACCGCCACCGCCCCCGTCTTCGCCACCGCCACCGCCCCCGTCTTCGCCGCCTTCGCCGTCCTCGCCCCTGGTCCAGCTGCTGCCTTGCCGGCCGGTGCCGGCGATGGAGGCGGCTCCCCGGCGCCCGCCTCCAGCAGAGCGGAGACGGTGGATAGGTGACCACTGACGGCCGCCAGCATCAGAGGAGACGCTCCTGTGGCGGTCAGACAGATGGTCAGAGCTTGAATAGGTCAGACGGACGGTCAGACAGGCTGTCAGATGAGCGGAGAGACTTCAGGTAGGTCAAACAGACGGTCAGACCGCAGACAGGTGAGAAAAGTTAGATGCAGTGAGCCTTCAGGCAGGTCCAACGAACGGTCTCCGACATTGGTCAGGTCAGAGTACGGAGTGCAGATCCGATAGGTCCGATGTTATGATCAGACAGATGGCACAGCGAACGGTTAGCTGTTAGTTGTTGACTGCTGGTTATCAAATCCACAGGTACACTACCAGATTACCAGAATGTGGGAATCGAAATTGGGACCCGGAGATGAGAAAATTTTCAGGCAGAACGAAAGGCAACGGTATGGTCAGCAATTAGGCAGACAATAACAACTATAATCATGACGATAGTCTGTCATGACTCGACGACCAGTGCGTCGCGTCCATCCCCCCTCTCTATCTCTAACCAGTCCGTATACATCATCCTACCCTTCCGCTCTGCTCCGTACCCCACCTCTCCCTCCCCTTTCTGCCCACCTCTCCCTCCCCTTTCTGCTCATTATCTCGCCTCTTCCTCTCCTCTTTCTGCTCTGAACCTCGTTACTCCTTCCATCCACGCCTCACACCTCACTTCTCGCACCATTTCCGTTTGTATCTCGCCTCCCCTCCCTCCCTCCCATTCCATACGTCCTCCATATCTCACCCTTCCCACTACGCACCTCTACCTCAATCCTACGCTTCCCGTCCGTCAGCGTCCCCGTCACGTACCGTCCGTACCCGTCCCGTACCCGTGCCCGTCCCGTACCCGTCCCATACCCGTACCCGTCACGTACCCGTCCAGTACCCGTACCCGTCCCGTACCCGTCCGTACATGTCCCGTACCCTACCCGTCCCGTACCCGTCCGTACCCGTCCCGTACCCGGCTCCCGTACCCGTTTCCCGTACCCGTCTCCGTACCCGTCCCGTACCCGTCCCACCCGTCCCGTACCCGTCCCGTACCCGTCCCGTACCCGTCCCGTACCCGTCCCGTACCCGTCCCGTACCTCCCCCTACACGCTCCGCTACCTACCGAGCCGATTACACCTGCTGACATCGGCTCCTCTCTGCAGCAGCAGCCGCACCACGCCGGCATGGCCATGTCTTGCCGCGTGCATCAGCGGCGTCCAGCCGTACATGTTGGCAGCGCCCAGCTGGGCACCGCGCTGCACCAGCAGCTGTACCAGCGTCTCGTGGCCGGAGGCGGCCGCAACCTGCAGAGGCGTGGTGTACACCGCGTCCGAGCCGTTCACATCTACCCCTGCCACGGACACCGGGCTGGTCAGAAGTGGGAGAGAGGGGGGCTGGAGAAGGTGTACACCGGCATCCGAGCCATTCACATCCACCCCTGCCACGGAGACCGGGCTGGTCAGAAGTGGGAGAGAGGGGGGCTGGAGAGGTTGTACACCGCATCCGAGCCGTTCACATCCACCCCTTGCACGGAGACGGGCTGATCAGAATGGCTGAGAGAGGGGGCTGGAAGAAGGTGTACACGCGCTCCGAGCCGTTCACGTCTACCCCATGCCACGGAAGGACGGGCCTGTCAGAAGTGGAAGAGAGTGGGGCTGGAGAAGGTGTACACCGCATCCGAACCGTTCACATCTACCCCTGCCACGGAGACCGGGCTGGTCAGAAGTGGGAGAGAGGGGGGCTGGAGAAGGTGTACACCGCATCCGAGCCGTTCACGTCTACCCCTGCCACGGAGACCGGGCTGGTCAGAAGTGGGAGAGAGGGGGGCTGGAGAAGGTGTACACCGCATCCGAACCGTTCACATCTACCCCTGCCACGGAGACCGGGCTGGTCAGAAGTGGGAGAGGGGGGCTGGAGGACCGGAGGTGTATTCAATCAGGGTTACTCCTGCCCGAGGGGGTCCAAAGTCATATGGTAGCATGGGCGTGACTTCTCGTACTTGGCCATAGGGTTACATGTTAAAAGGCGACTTTTCAAGCCAAGTTTTCGAGACTTTCTTCAAATAAATATATCAAAGTTGTATCATAGAAATAAAGGTTGAGCGTATTTATTTCGATTTTCGGGATCAAAATGTCAAGCCCAACCAACGGTTCTCGAGTTATTAGCCAATGTATGCAATCGCGCCGCTCGTCGACTACTTTTGTGAGTACCAAGATGGCCGCCGTCATAAGACAACTCGGTAAATGCGGGTCGCATGGACAATGCTTACCATTACGCTTATATATGAAGGTTGTTGATCGAAACAAAAGGCGCCATACATGTCGCTGAGTAAGGATGCAGACATATCCTGGTATATATTATTCCAGATCTGGTTGTGGCCTTCACTTTTTGGTATGGTTTTTAGTCTTTATAGTATATTTCTAGTGTATACCAAAAAAAAAACTTTGGAGTACCCAGTGTGTATAGTGCCCTGCTCCTGCCAGAGGAGAGGGTTCAGTTGAAGATGGAGATGGTTGGTAGGAGATGCGGGCAGTTGGGGATGGAGAGCATAGGGTAGGTGGAGCTGGAGAGAGAGATAGAGTGGGTTAAGGTTTCGATGGCTGGGCAAATTCCGAAGAGGGTGTGTTGGAGCTGGAGGCAGATGGAAAGAGCATGTCCGTTACTAGTGATGGAGAAGGTTGTTAAGGCTAGAGAGGGTGTGTAGGGCTCGAGGAGAGAGTTAGGGTTCGAGGAGTGGGTTAGGACTGGGGGGAGAGTCAAGACAGCAGCACACTGCGCATTCGTCACCCGATATCACTGCGAAATTCTGCCTCGGAAAATCGCAGCGACACCGCGTAATATCGTCCTTGTTCCGGCGGATTGGGCGTCCGGCGGATATGTCTGCTCGCGAGATTCCACCCCACCGGACTCGGCCGACCTACTCGTCTTCCCACTCGCAACGCTTGATGGTCATTTTTCGATGAATGTATAGACATAAAGACATGTCTATACATTCATCGAAAAATGACCATCAAGCGTTGCGAGTGGGAAGACGAGTAGGTCGGCCGAGTCCGGTGGGGTGGGGTGGTATAAGTTGAGAATCACAAAGCTTTTGCATAATCAATTTCATAGCGGCAAGAATATGTGAAAATTGGTACCTCTATCTGGCATAGATTCTCCACTGCAAGCCTGATTAATCTGTCCTGTTCACATTTCTACGGCGTTCAGCCGCGAAAAAAAAACGTACGGACCAGCCTTTTCCGTCATTCCGTCAGCAGACATTCGACGCGTTTAGCTTGCATTTTTTATCGTTTCGGCTGCTGCGGACGCGGAAAACCACAGAAAATGAGCGGAAAATTGACACAGATATCACAAAGTCCAAGAGGTTAGTGTGCAGGGCTAGAGGGGGTGGGATGAGGCTGGAGGGGTGGGTTAGGGCTGGAAGGGTGAGCTAGAGCTAAAATAGGTGGGTTAGGGTTGGATGAGGTGGGTTAGGGCTGGAGGGATGGGTTGGGACTGGAGGGATGGGCTGAGGCTGGGACTGGAGGGATGGGTTGGGACTGGAGGGATGGGCTGGAACTGGAGGGATGGGTTGGGACTGGAGTGGGTGAGTTAGGGCTGTTGGGGTGAGTTAGATATGTTTGGGCTGGAAGGGATGGGTTGGTGGTATAGGTATGTCAGGACAGTCCAATGATTAGAGCTTGGATAATCATGGCAAGCATAGAGGGCAGATCAGAAGAGGACAGGTCAGAAGAGGGCAGATCTGAAGAAGGTAAGTCAGAAGAGGGCAGATCAGAAGAGGGCAGGTCAGAAGAGGGCAGGTCAGAAGAGAGCAGATCAGAAGAGGGCAGGTCAGAAAAGGGCAGATCAGAAGAAGGCAGGTCAGAAGAAGGTAGGTCAGAAGAAGGCAGGTCAGAAGAAGGCAGAACAGAAGAGAGCAGGTCAGAAGAGGACAGGTCAGAAGAGGGCAGATCTGAAGAAGGCAAGTCAGAAGAGAGCAGATCAGAAGAGGGCAGGTCATAAGAGGGCAGGTCATAAGAGGGCAGGTCAGAAGAGGGCAGATCTGAAGAGGGCAGGTCAGAAGAGGGCAGATCAGAAGAAGGCAGGTCAGAAGAAGGCAGGTCAGAAGAAGGCAGGTCAGAAGAAGGCAGGTCAGAAGAAGGCAGGACAGAAGAGGGCAGGTCAGAAGAGGACAGGTCAAAAGAGGGCAGATCAGAAGATGGCAGGTCATAAGAGGGCAGTTCAGAAGAGGGCAGGTCAGAAGAGGCCAGGTCAGAAGAAGGCAGGTCAGAAGAGGGCAGGTCAGAAGAGAACAGGTCAGAATAGGGCAGGTCAGAAGAAGGCAGGTCAGAAGAAGGCAGGTCAGAAGAGGGCAGGTCAGAAGAGGGCAGGTCATAACAGGGCTGGTCAGAAGAGGGCAGGTCAGAACTGAAGGAAACATGCAGTGACTGGAGAGAACATGAGTAAGGCTAGAGACAAAAAATCAGCCTTTGATAAGGCTTGTAGCTCTAAAAAAAAAACATAGAACATGTGGGAAAGGGAATATTGTGCTGGATGTGTTTCCAGCTAGATAACAAGAAAGCTGAATAGCAAGACAAAGTTACAATTCGCTTCATTAACTAAGTGTGGCAACACAGTACACACAATTGTAAGCTGCAACAGATGCATTTGTAACAACAGAAATGTAATCATTGATTGCATTTGCACCACTAACTGCAATTGAGCAATTATAAGCTCATCCCATCAAACAGGACTCCATTCCATACCATCAGGACAGTCATAACCTAACATAACCTACCACTGAGTGGTCATTTCCTACAGCTGTACAAGGAGCAAAGGGAATGACATACCTTTCTCAAGCAGTGATGCAATAGCCGATTGGTCGCCCTTGTAGCAGCTGTCGAGGAAGACACCAATGGCACCATCAACCAAGTTTCCAGTTGTCTCATCCATGGTAGTTTGGCTACCGTCTCAGCCCTCAAGGCTCAGTTCAATGAGTCTTCCGCAATTTGTTTACCTTCATCCCATCACAGGGCATGAGTAAGTATATTTTGTGCTGCTCATTACTACACAGGAAACAAGATCTGGAAATACAAAATCGTAGGGGCTAAGCATAGAGTAAGTAGGAGACTAAAAGTAAGAGAAGCAAAGAGGTACAGCACCAATGCCAATTTGTATACTTTTGAGGGGGCCCGCCCCCCTCCCCAAATGATTTCAAATGTTAACATTGGCCCTATGGCGTTGCATGATAAGAATGAAGGGTCAAACACTCGGACCCCCCTAGCATTTTTAGATGTTTCAAAACTTTACTATTTCATCACTAAGTATGATTATTTGACATTCTGGCCTGTCTTCTAGACACATTCTGTCTCCTTACCTTACAATTTTCTAACTGGGGAGGAGTTTATCACCGCCGTTTTTTTAACCACGCCGAGCGCCATTTTGGTCGTCATCACTTCTGCAGTTCAAGGTCGGTCAACTGTCAACAAACTATTCCAGTGCTACCAATTAGAGATTTGACATTCTAGAGAGTATTCAAATTTTTTTTTCTCGACAAATTCCGAAGAAATCTAGTGATTTTATAGGTTTTCCGATATATAGAAAATAAATACTCTAGAGCCACTTTCCGTACATATAACATAACAAAACATAACATAACTAAATAACATAACATAACATACATAACACGTACCATATTAACCTAAACCTAAACCTAACTAACCTAAGATAAATATATGCCATTAAAGTCGATCGAGACGAAACCTAAGATAATATAGCCATTAAGTTGATCGAGACGAAACCTAAGATTAATATATAGCCATAAAGTCCGATCGAGACGAAACTTAAGAAATTATGCCATTTAAAGTCCGATCAGAAGAACTAAGATAATATATAGCCATTAAGTCCGATCGAGACGAAACCTAACGATCAACTATATAAGCCATTAAGTACCGCATCGAGACGAACCCAAGATAATATATAGCCATTAAGTCCGATCGAGACGAAACCTAAGATAATATATAGCCATAAAGTCCGATCGAGACGAACCTAAGATAATATATAGCCATAAAGTCCGATCGAGACGAAACCTAAGATAATATATAGCCATTAGTACGATCGAGAACGAAACCTAAGATAATATATACCATTAAGTCCGATCGAGACGAACCTAAGTAATATATAGCCATAAAGTGTCCGATCAAGACGAACCTAAATAATATATGGCGTAAGTCTGATCGATAAAAATTAAAATTGGCGGGGGGGGGGGGGGGGGGGGGGGGGGGGGGGGGGTCGCTGTAGCGGAAATATCGTCATGTGGTAAAAAAAGCGTCTGGAATAAAAAAAAACATGTGGGCAAGAAGCATCTGAGATTAACAAAAAACATGATGCTGCCAAACCTTGGTTACAGCTGTTGCGTAACAAAGATTAGCACGGAGAGCACGGTGAAGCGGTGGAAATAATTATTTGAAATTAAAATTAGATAATGAAAAATGTCAGGGAACCATTCTGTACTTACTAAATGTACATTCTGATCGAATGGTGGGTATATTATAGGGATTAACTAATAACTAGGGCGGGGGTGTCCGAGTGTATAGCACCCCCTGAGGTGTATTGGTATAAAAAAAGAAGTAAAGGGCTCAAAGTAACGTTTGATATAATTATGAGGCGTAGATACAAAAACAGAATCAAATTAATAAATATTGATATTGATGTATATGATGAATACATATTGAATTAATAGTTATACTCACCAAGGCAATAGAAATATAAACAGCTAACACACAGCTCTCCCGCGAAGCCACGGGACCGCCGTGGCAACCGCGCGGAGACTCTCGATGTAAACAAACCGATCGACCAATGAAAAGCAGGAGTTTTTCCAGAGTAATAAAAAAGTATATATATTTTGTTTTGATTTGAAAGTAAGAAAACCATGCGTCCTTCAAAAACAGACTGTCATGTTTTCGATGTTTCATATTTTGTGATTTTTGAAACGAATAATTGATTGTATCTGCTGCGAAAAAGGAGAAACCAATACTGCGCCAAAGACATATATGGTTCATTTGTTTCGAATACGGTGCAAATTTCGGCCTGCGTCCCGCCATCGCCTTGGTCCCGCCTGTTGACAATAGTCAACAAAACATTAATTTTGGTTCGTTCGATATTTTGAATTTTCAAAAGCGGAGCTGCTGTGATGTGCTGATCGTATTTTTGGCGAATTGTTGGTGCCACAGATTTGAGAAGAAGACTTGTCGGGCATAAGAGCCCCGTTGTTACATTGAATTCAGGTCAAGCTCACTGTTCATCAGTTAAAAGAGCACTGGATCACTGGACTGGTGTCAACTTTTCACCAAAACTTTGTTCATTCACTGGGTTCATTGATTTTGTATGTCTTTTGGCATTAAGGTCAACCTAAGAGAGACCGCCGATAAAGATGAGTGCCAACAAAGTGATAAAGTACTCAGGTGACCAGCCTATAACCATCAA
Organism: Semibalanus balanoides; assembly: GCA_014673585.1. Lineage (NCBI taxonomy): Eukaryota > Metazoa > Arthropoda > Thecostraca > Balanomorpha > Balanidae > Semibalanus > Semibalanus balanoides. The sequence goes on along the minus strand of VOPJ01014471.1, from coordinate 59,942 downwards.
AAGATGGAAAGCCAAAGAAGGTGATTTTGTATCTGTTGGAGCCATACTGTTTACATATACAGTTATTGAAGATTCTGACAATGACTCAAAGATTTCCAAAGAGCTCAAGTTTAAAAGTGATGCATTTGGAAACCTGGAAAAGATCTCTGCTAAGGCTGGTGAGACTGTTAAGCCTGGCATCGAAGTTGCTCATGTGGGAGCCTGTCCACATCCGGTTGTCATGAAGGATATGTGTGCAGAATGTGGGGCTGACTTGAGGAGTGAAGACAATCAGGGATCTGCATCTGTGGCAATGCTTCATAGCATCCCTGAGCTCCGAGTGAGCAAAGAGCAGGCAGAGACAATTGGCAAAAGAGATACTGAGCTTCTCTTGAAGCACAAGAAGCTGGTTTTGCTAGTTGATCTGGACCAAACTCTCATTCACACCACAAATGATGAGATACCTGCCAACATCAAAAATGTGTACCACTTTCAGCTGTATGGAAACAACTCACCCTGGTACCATACCAGGTTTCGTCCTGGTACTGAGTCGTTCCTGAAAAATGTTTCAAAGTATTATGAGCTGCACATCTGCACATTTGGTGCCCGCTTGTATGCTCACACAATTGCAAAATTCTTGGATCCAGATGGTGAATATTTCTCAAACAGGATCCTCTCAAGAGATGAGTGTTTCAACCAGCAAAGCAAGACAGCAAATCTGAGGGCACTCTTCCCATGTGGAGACAACATGGTGTGCATCATTGATGACAGGGAGGATGTGTGGAACTACGCTCCCAACCTGATCCATGTCAAGCCCTACCACTTCTTCAAGCACACAGGGGATATCAATGCTCCTCCAGGTCTGGAAAAGGCAGAGCGGGATGACAAGGAAGGCTTTGACTTTTCCAAGCTGGAGACTCTCAAGGAGGAAAAGCTGGAAGTGGAGAGTAAGTCAACAGCTGGTGGGGTCAAGAGGCGTGACTCGATGCCAAACCTCACTGATGATGAGGACTCCAACGAGGAGGTACCACCGCCACAGCCAACTGTTCCTCCTACAGCGACAGAGGAACTTAATGACGATCTCGACATTTCTGATGACGAGATAGAGCCGCTCGAGGAGCCTGCCGACTTCGCTATGGAAGGCGACAACTCCAACGCGAAACAGGATAGTTCACCAGAGGCCAAACCGTCGGCAGACACCAGCCCAGCCGCGGACTCCGAACCAACAGCGAACTCCGAGTCAACCGAAGCCTCTAAAGCAGAAGAGGCCGCTGAGGCAGCTCCAACATCGGAGAAAACGGCCGAGCCAGCCTCTCAACCAGAGGAGGACAAAGCCGACTCGGAGCCGAAGCCAGAGTCCTGCAATGGCCCGGACGAACCGAGCGGCGGCGCAGGCGAGTCGAGCGGCGGCGCAGGCGAGCCGAGCGGCGGCGCAGGCGAGCCGAGCGGCGGCGCAGGCGAGCCGAGCGGCGGCGCAGGCGAGCCGAGTGGCGCCACCTCGGGCAGTCCGACGCCGGGCGTGGCGCCAGAGTCACCGGCTGACGGCGCCGCTGCCGCCTCCTCGCCTGCGGCCGCCCGGGAGGCAGAGCCGGCGGCGGCGGGAAGCCCAGCGTCGACCGGTGGCGCCGGCGGCAGCCAGGCTGACTCGGGCGAGCAGCGCACCTCCCCCAGCGTCAACAACGGTGCCGTGTCGGCTGAGCCGCCCGAGATCGAGCTGGAGGACGCCGACGACTACCTGCTCCACCTGCAGGACGTCCTGATGCTCATCCACCGCGCCTTCTACTCGATGCTGAAGAAGAACGAGGCCGGCGAGCCGCCTGACCTCCGTCTGCTGATCCCGTACGTGCGGAAGAAGGTGCTGAAGGGCGTGCGCCTCGTCTTCAGCGGCGTCGTGCCCCACAACGTGGAGCTGAGCCGCAGTCGACCCTACCAGGTGGCCACCAACCTCGGCGCGGTGGTGCAGGAGAAACTGGTGCGCAATGGGCCGCGTGACGAGCTCACCACCCACCTCGTGGCCGCCCGGCTCGGCACGGCGAAGGTGAACGAGGCGCTGCGCTCGAAGCGCATCCAATTGGTCACCCTCGACTGGCTGTGGTCGTGCGCCGAGCGGTGGGAGCGCGTGGAGGAGAAGTTGTTCCCACTTCGGGCGGACACGGCCGTGAGCCGCGCGCCGCCGGCCCACTGCTCCAGCCCCGACCCTGAGGGTGAGCGGACGCGCCGACAGAGCTTCCAGGAGACGCTGAACCCGCTGCTGACCTTCTCTCCCGACGACATCGCGCGCATGGACGAGGAGGTCGAGGACATCCTCCAGAGTGGCTCCGATCAGGACGACGACGACGACGACGCAGCGCCTCGGGGAGGCACGCCGCCGCCCCGACCGAACGCGCCGCTGCCGCCGCCGCCCGGGGACTCGGACAGCGACGTCAGTGACGACGAGGTGGGTCTCGCGGCCGGCTCGTCAGCCTCGCGCCGACCGCCCAGCGATGACGACTCGAGCGGCGACGAGGCGGGCCGGCCGGCCGCCGACCGTGGCGTCAAGCGGTGCGCCAGCGACGGCGGCGACTCGAGCGAGGACGAGTCGCCCAGTGTGAAGTTCCGACGAGGCGAGCCGCTGCCCAGCGACGATGAGCTGGGAGGCGACGGCAACGACAGTGACGGCGGGCCCGATCTGGAGGAGGACTGGAGCATGATGGGCGCCGAGCTGGCGCGAGAGCTCGACGACGAGTGACGCGCGCGCGGTGATGAGTGACGCGCGAGTGGCGAGAGGAGGCGCTGGGCGCTCCGAGGGCGCAGCGATCGTGTGCGTGAATTGTGGCCGGAGAGGCTCGTTCGCGGTGGTCGGAGCGGACGACTGTGGTCCAGTGGGGCCCGTTGGTGAACCGTGGGTGGCGTCGGACCGCGTGCCAGTGGCGACGGACCGAGACAGTCTCTGTGTGATGGCGACTTCTCGCGATTTGTGGTGGTGGCGGAAGGTTAGCGGTGGTGAGTCGCTTGCGGTTGGATTGCTCTCGTCTCTCGTTTCCGGGAGATGTTAGCTGGTCGTTGAAGTTCGGTGTAGCATGCTCGACTGGTCGTGGTGTGCTCTTGGTGGATATTCGGTCTGGTCGTTCAACCTCATCTTGTCGCAATAATCGGCAAAGCGGCGTGTCCGCGGCCGTAATGTTCCCTCGTGTGTCGCGGATGTTCTCCACAAACTTTTGTCTTCATCTCGACTGGCGGACTCGCCCGCCGCACAGCATCACCTGACCACCGTCAAGCGATGCCAAGCGTCCGGAGTACGGACTTTTCCGTCACTGTTTGTGCGAGATGCAGAGACGTCCTGCGTTCACGAGTGCGTGGTCGCGCGTTGTATGTGCGCGGTCTGCGCTCTCGAAAACATTGTTCGTCTCCTAAGGACCGGTGTTTGTCATGCACCTGCATGAGGTTCGTTTTAGAGCGGAAGCGCGTCTGGGTGTTGCTGTGCGTGTGAGCGATTGTGTGAAACCCGCTGGTACCTGCGTGGCGCCCGGCGCTCATCAACGTGGCGGACGGACAGTGATCTCCGGCTAAATCATCTGTACATTCATCGATTCTGTGTGATGATCGTATGCGTGATCGACCCCACGGGCGGTTCGCTTGCTGCGGTTTGCCGTTAGATGCGTCTCTGCTCCAATTTAGGTGACCCCCTGCTGCCTCTAGCTCACTGCTTCCCGTTCGGAAGAGAAGGCGCAGCCGTCGGGATACCTTCGCGCTTACTGTCCGCATATATTAGGCGATTAGCCGCTTTGTATTTGTCTGCCTAACAGTCACGTCAGCCGTCTGTCCGCGTATTGCGACACCCGCCATAAACGTCTTCGCCTCTGTACTTCATTCTGCGTCGCCGCAACGCGTTCGATACCGCTGAGCGCGCGTCTCCGCTGCTTGTATCTCTCTTTACCGCCCTCGGCGCCGACTTACTTGGGCAGAGGATGTTCGCCTGCCTCCCACCCTTCTCCGCCGCGCGCTACCCTGTCATACCGCTGTTATGCCGCCCCGCATCAACGCAACAACCAGTGTTGGTCCGCTCTGAGCTCGCTTTATTGTTCAGACAGGCGCGAGCGCTCGAACGAACCGAGCGACACCCGGAAATACATATGTTTTGTAATCAGAGCGTTGTTCTACTGGAGATCGCCGTCGGTCGAGGGAAGAACACACTGACCGCCGTCTTCACAAGACACCAGACCTCAGTTTGCACCGTCCAACAGCCTTCAATGGGCGGGGAATGACGCCACAGCACACAGTCGAGTGACCCTTGGAATACGAGGAAAAGAGGAGTCACGCTGCTCTAATGAGCGACAATGGCAGGCCGGTGCTCATCCGCAGAGTGTATCGACTGGTCCGATTGAGCCACTGTCTCCCCCGTGGGTCCCTGGATTCGTCCCGTCTCAGTGCTGGCCGGCAGGCCGGTCTTCAGTGCTGGGCAGCAGCTCGGGACCGGTCTTTAGTGCTGGGCAGCAGGTCGGGACCGGTCTACAGTGCTGGGCAGCAGGTCGGGACCGGTCTTTAGTGCTGGGCAGCAGGCCGGGACCGGTCTTTAGTGCTGGGCAGCAGGCCGGGACCGGTCTACAGTGCTGGGCAGCAGCTCGGGACCGGTCTTTAGTGCTGGGCAGCAGGCCGGGACCGGTCTTTAGTGCTGGCTTGGGACCGGTCTTCAGTGCTGGGCAGCTGCTCGGGACGAACTGCTCGTCGACTGATGTGACGATCGCGTCTGCTGTGCCTCGTCAATAGCGCGGATCGTCAGCTGCTGGGATGATGACGTCAGCCATTGGATGCCGTCCGCGTCCAGAATGTTGGCGTCCACAGTTACCAGGTGGATCCCTGTGGACACACGATGGATGCATGTTACTAGGAGGATCCCTGTGGACACACGGTGGATGCATGTTACTAGGTGGATCACTGTGGTTACGGTGGGTGCATATCGGCGGCTGGAATCCAATCGCTATTTTTCGTTAGGTAAAAGCCCAGCATTGCTCTGCAAATTTATGATGAAACTCCCCATGTTTGGCGCGACGTAAATTTCAGTTTCTGAAATTACTGTGTTTCGAATATGGCTCTAGAAAACATATCCCCAGAGCATGTTCGCACTGTAAATGCAAAGCAGACGTTACAAGTGAGCTGTTTTAATGGTAGTTTTCCATGTGGATGCACATTGCACAATACACATTACCAGTTATAATCCAGGCCCTGAACGCAAAGTCGCTAGAAACTACACAAGTCACGTCCGCTGGTTGAGCAGAGCACAACCGTACGATATAATAGTCGCTACAACAGACAACACTGTGCGTCTCTCTAATCAACTAAGCTTCACTCGCATTTGTTCATAACGTCACTGAGCTCAGCAAAGCGTAGTTAATGATTTGTCTCACGACAAAATCATGAGACTTCATACAAGTCAGAAACCTCAACACGAAATCGCGTTGAGTTCAGAGGAAGCAATCGGCGTGCATTGTCCTCAGCAACCGATCAGTGTGAGGGCATGTGTCACAGCATGTGATCCTTCGTTTGCAAGTCAAGTGGGGAGCTGATAAATTCGAATCGCGTATTGACACAGGACCGACACGACTGATGAATATTCGATAGACGTGCGTCAAACGGCATTCTGAGTGTGACGAGCCGTTTGAATTTTCGGGCGCGTCTTCGCCCAGGTCATCAGAGTCGGATAGCCGGACTGAGAGACTCCGGGGCGGCGTTCCCCTGTATCTGTCAGCCGGCGTGGTGTGCCGACCCTGTGTTGCAATAGATGTCACGTGGCCCGATAGGCACGTTGCAGTGAGCTCGGTGTTTGTCCTGATACAAGGGCGGATCCAGGGGGCCAGGGGCCATGCCCCCCCCCCCCCCAAACCACCATAAATCGGCGCAAATTTTGACACATTTCCTGGAGTTTGGTACGTAAAACTAAACAACTCTTTAACTAGAGAAAAAGTTTGTTATTTAAATCAGTTATTTGATACATAAGCAAGCGAAATCCGATGAGTTTTCAGAATTATGCGATAATTTTTGGGATTTGCCCCCCCCCCCCAAACAGTCAAAATAACACTTTCTGGATCCGCCAGTGTCCTGATACGTGGCGGATGTGTGTATGTTAATTACCCAATATTAAGCAAGACATACTTAGACAGGCACATATATGAAATTAAATGAGTTAGACAGGCACATTAGATTGTAATTGTACATTAGATGAAATTAATTTAATGCAAGCAAATCCAGCATAGTAGGCAAAAATTCCCGGCCGAGCCTTTGACCCACTCGGCCCGTGCGTTTGTCACTTATAAGTTATAACATGTACCTACCTTAGGCCCCGTCAAATGTTACGAAGTATTTGGCAGACGTGCCCCCCTGCATTAGCCAGTCGCTTGGTGACCCAATAGATGTAAAGTTTCACCTTCCTTGCTTATATGTTTCGTCTGCCCCAAAGGTTCAGAAGTTTTCCCCATACAGTATAATGGAGACTGCAACTCTGGTGTTAGTCGAAATAGGATGATATTTTAACCCGCGCACCGACGGGGGTCTGAGCCAACTTAGAACCGACGGGGGGGGGCGGATACCCCCCTCAGATAATTCGGAAACTATGCAACGTAGCGAGAAGTGGAAAACGGCGTTAGGTAGGCCGTGACGAGTACTAGGGAAAATACACATAATTTTTGATGAGGTCAATATTGAGGTCACCAGAGGTCAAAAAAGGCAAAATGGCACCATACTGCGAGCTAATTGAGCAATGCTTCACATAATCCGGGCTAGCTCGGTAACTAAGATAGCTAGGAGCATTCCGTAAAAAGCACTGAAATGCCCTTGAAACGCTCTTTCTGCGACATTCTCTCAGATTTGAGATAGGGTCAATAGTTAATGCTCCAGAAGTTCGCAAATGTCAAAATGCTTAGTTTCACGGAAAAAGTTTTTGCTAATAACTTGCATTTATAAAAGCTAGAGTGACGCATTTGTCATCATCGTGTTTCTCTCGTCACGGTACATCGAATCATATATCGGATGGTCTAGCTAGGTCAAATCCGAAAATTTGACCTGACCTGAGGCCAGGTCAAGGTCAAGTCAAATTTTATGTCACTTGATGACAATTGATAATAGAAGCAGAATGGCGAAAACCATATCACTCTACCCCATGCAGAAGATGAGTTATTGTACAAAAACCATATGCCCTTGGGGCACATTGGATTTTATCTCAGAGGTCACGGAAGAAAATTACAACATGCGTTCTTCTGCTTAGCTCCAAACTAGTGATATTGATGAAAACTGGCCGTATTTAGCTAAGTTTGTTCGATTGGTGCGCATTTCAATTTTATCCCATTGACTTATAATGGGAGGTCACGAAATTGACATGACCTCCAGTCACCGATATAAAATAAAAATGTAGATACTCATTTCCTTATTACACACTGTGAGTTTCAAATTATTTGGTGAACTACTGTGGCTTTGGCATGATGTCAAACTGTCAAAAACGTGACTTGAGGTCAGGTCATTTAATGTGACCTGACGACGTGACTTTGAAAGTTATGAAGTCAAAACTTTTACAAAGTGTGGGTAATTGATGCCCAAACAGATGTGCCAAATTTGGCGGCGCGCAGCCCCGCTGTTTTCCCGCTACTCCTGAAAAACCTCAGGAGGCGGATATCCGCCCTACCCCCGTCGGTGCGCGGGTTAAAGGGACACTGTCACCTTAACATTATATTTGAGCTGAGATAGCCATTTTGGCTGCTTGGCATTGCAATTATGAATGGTATAAGTTAAAACAACCACTGAGGTCAATTCACAGAGGAAATTCGAGTTTTGATTTTGACATCTGCTAACATTCCTAGTCCCAATGTATTTGAATTGGGACCCTATTCGAATTGTCTTCGTCTCTCTTTACTAAATGTTGATTACAGCGGGACTTGTTTTTACTTTGGAATACATTAGCCATACACTAGTCATACTTATGCTGCGTGAAGGTTTAATTTTTTCCCAAAATTCTTCATTATGACGTCATTCAGCCCAAATATTAAAACGCTTTTTTTCATGAAATTGAGCAATTTTTGTGAGAAACAAAATGTCATTAATCGTGGTTCAGGCAGCAATTATTCATATTTTGCACCACAAACGGCGTACATTTGAGAACTTTTTGGAAGGTGGCAGTGTCCCTTTAACAGCGCCGTTTCTAGTTGTAACATTGTCGCCTATATTCACATTGAACTGTTGTAACACCAGGTAGACACGTTTGATCAATCTTTACGATGAAAATTGATCCCCCATATCCCCCCCGGACCGTAGCTAGGCGAATGGACATTATATTCCCGATTTGTTTTGGAGTGGAACGAATTCTGTTTGAAATGTAACGTTCGATTAATAGTTATCGTGTACAAATATGACACCTTCCGCCACTAAAACAAGAAGTTTGCAGAGTTCGGCAATGTGACAGTTATATTGGCATATTTACAACCCGGCCAACTTCGCCGTGGTATTTTGGCGATATTCGTGTTGACACTGTCGTGACGTCTCCATTGGGGACATTCGGGGTGCGGGATATTCGGGCAGCAGCTGCTGGGCCGCTGCAGTTTCCGTACGGACGTCATGTTGACGCATGTGCTTTCGGGAAATCTCATAGAAACGACACCACCAAAGGCAGATAAGAAAGCATAGATAGCACGTATTCGGAACATGTCAAGACGACACTATTTAGACAAGTCAAGGCATACTCCGGTAGGTCACGTGCGCAGTACAACGCTCAGGTGCAATCTGGGCACGCCAACACTAACGGGTGCAAACTACACCCGCGAGCGGGGTGCAACCGCATGCACTTTTGATCGTCTTCTGGCGGCCTTTGTTCAGTTAGAGAGACCTAAGTTGTTGTGGTAATGGAGTGGCTTGCCGGTGCTGTATCATTTGGCGGCGCACGTACTGCGTGACACGTCGTGCCAAAAAGTGAATTTAGAGGAAAATCATTCAACAGACCCCTGTCCAAATAGTTGGTGACAAAGGCTCCAGTTTTACAAATCAGGTGCAGTTTACTGTCATGGAGTGTCGACTCAGTCAACGATCACGACGGCCGCCGGGGGAAAAGGGAAATAAAGGGAAATAATGACAGTTTGATGTATATTTTGTTCTGCATTATGCTGTGCAGCATGTACGGTATTAAATTGATGGAACCTAAATGTAAAAATGAAATCACAACTTTGTAAAATTCGAAAATATATTTTTTTGAAAAATAAACATTTTTTTTCTAACCGCCACCCAAGAGCAGGTGACCAGGAGTGCCCCCTCCCGCTATCCCAGCGCCTCACCAAACCATACGCTTAACACCAGAGAAATCATAAAAGAGAAAGTCCCGCGGCAACTCCCAGCTAGAATGGAAACAAACATTAATAAGCATTTTTAGGAGAGAAGAGTGCCCAAATGTTAGTTGTGGTAAAAAATTAATAAGAGAAGGGCAAAAGTAGTCATTGCTGAAGACAGCCCCCTAAATTGGATCCCATTATTCATACATTTCTACATTCATACATACATACATATGGTTAGTACAGGATTGCATGCAGACATTCTGGGGACTATTCCTGGTCAGTCATGTATCATGCATTTGTCTGCTGGGTCTCCAGGGAGCCAACCTGGCTAAGCAGGGCTTGTTGCCTGTTGGCTCCCCAGAGCCAGCGCCATAGGTTAGGGTGATATTACGTTTATTAGTTAGGTTAGGGTGATAACACAAATTAGTAAATATACTTCTTCGGAGTTCATGATCGGTGTTTTCCCACCACTATTGGGAGCAAGACATATCTGGCGCTCTTTTCCATCTGTACCCACCAGGGAGACGCAGATCGAGCAGAAACTGGCCGTGGAAGTAGTCGTTATGTGGCTCCACCGTCCGACTCATAGAGATGGTCGTGTCCTGCGTCTGTGGAACGCGAGATACGGCAGTGATGCAGACGTCATACCGTGACTCAATTCAAGACACACACCGTCACGACTACGTCAACTATAACTCATAACACCAAACGCTACACAACGTCAGCTAATTAATCGAACCCAACGCCACATAATGGTAAATGAACACGACTGAAGCAAATCACAGAAGGTGTTATTAGGTGTCGGAAATATGTAACATGAGCTGTGGTTGGGTCAAACGTCCTCAAACAACACATCAGAATAGTTTATGCAAACCCAAACTCATCACGTGTGACGATACCCTCCACTCCTAACAATGAAGACGAATTCGAGCAATCTGGCGAAAGACAAACAACGCCTGCTTCAAACTATTCGACTACCCAAGTCATCAAGCGTCCTCCCCTAGACTAATCAGCAAGATGTTGAGCAGCATCTCTCTATCCCCTGCATCCCGAGACTCCTCAACATCAACACCCCTCGGCGTCCCCAGCACGGCTGTCTCGGGTACCTTGGAGTCGGCGGGCGGCTTGCCCTGCAGGGCGGCCGTGACGGTCAGCTGGATCCTGGCGATGGACCTGAAGACTGCGCCTCGCGGCCCGTGCGCCACCACACCGTCGATCTTCACCACCAGCTGGCTGGTGATCGAGTGAGGGATCACCAGCTCCGTGGCCGAGCGCGGCTGTGGCTGGACTGAGAGCTGTGGGGGAGGGAAGGGGGTCAAGTCAGAATCACGCCAGTGCCGAGCCCGGGTCAGGTCCAGTCAGGTCGGATCAGAGCACGTCGGGTCCGGTCGGATTGGGGAGGAGAGTTGGGTCGGGACAGGTCGGGACAGGTCGGGTTAGAAGCACGAACGTAGTGAGAGGAATCGCCACACCTCGGAGTTTGCATATTTTACATTTATATGGATCTAAGTTCCCTGCCCAATCCGGTCCCATTGTAGAGCTAACGGGCTGCGTTCCGGTCACATCAGTTGGGCAAACTAGGGGGAGGAAATAAAAAAATAGATCGATCAATTTTTAGATCGTGACGTCACGTGGAAATCAGCAAATTATAGACCATAATCAGGAGATGCAATAAAAAATAAGATCATTTTCAACATAGACATATTAAAACTACTTTACTTGAGTACTTAAAATACCGACTAAAGTTCAATATTTTTTTAGACGAGGTAAAAGACGACTGCTTCACCCCTCGACAGTCCGAAAATGAAGTAATGCGGGTAATGAACTAAACTTATTTTGTCATCACAGAGCTTTAAATTAAAAGACCGGTCATATTTACTGAAAAACCAGTTTGTTTTGTTGCAACGTTTATTTAAATTTGAGACAATTATTTTCCAAAAACCAGTGTAGTAGGTTCAAAATAATTTATTTGCAGTTAATTGTGCGCCCAAAAAATCAGTCACACCAAGTAATCATAATTTCCCAGCATGAAACTGTTGCAGTTTGTTTTATCGCTAATTTTCAATCGCTTCAGTCCTGCTTGTTCAAAGTGCATGGTGTGGACGCTCTGTTTGTCGTCCATTTGGCGTCTCTTTTTTCGGTAAATTTTAAATTTATCGATCACTTCTAATGAAAAATTCATCTGTCATTGTTTTAGTTATGCGATTTAATTTATCTAACGATTAGAAGATTTGGCCCGGAAAATAAATGAACGGTGAGTTTCCCGAAGGCGATTGTGGTGGCGCAAACATAGTGGGTCTGTTAGGTTGCTGTTTTCCTTGAATTTTGACATATGATGAGTGGCTTATTTTGTTTTTTAATTATACTAGAACATTTCTCGACATTCAAAGGTAAGTTTGGACCCATTTGGCTTAGTGAGATGCCTACACTGACTAGAAACTTGGGTTGTCAACAGTATTGAATCTAAGTCTTAGTGTATTTAAGTGGTGCAAATTAACATATAATGATAAAGTACAGACGTCATATTATAAAGCATAGTATAATTAGTAGTAAAGTATTAATTATCATTAATTACATCCAACGTTTTCACAATTTTGGTGAAAACTGGCGTCAGGTAGTGTGAATGTGTTGTACTAACAATACTAGAGATTTTTTAATTATTTTTAATATTTTGAGTATAGAACGGAGTGCCAGCGGAATGTCCTGAGTATCGTCAGAAAATAACATTACCATCAAACACGTCCCTAGCCCTTCAGATTTTGAAAAAAAGTTATATTGGCGATCTAATTGAATTTTCAAAACTGATTCCGATCTAAAAAAAAATTTGGATTTGCCGCAAGAACTGGGCGGATCTTAAAATTGATTTAGGCACAGCAGCTGCTGCACGTCTATGTTGTCTGGTTAAAATGAATTGAGCAGCTGAATGACAATCTAAAAAATTGATTTGTGGTGTTGGCAAAGCCCTGCAGAATATTTTTAGTCGTTCGTTTCTATAAATTTAGGCATATGCCAGCATATTATTGGGATTTTTGTGATTGAAGATAGTTTGACATGTTTTTTCCAGCGCTTGAAACGTTTAGGTTTAGAGGAATGATCTTAAACAGTAATACAGCCTCTTATGTTTGATACTGCATTGATGCCCAAATATGGGCATAAAAAATATGAAAATTGATCGATCTATTTTTTTATTTCCTCCCCCTAGTTTGCCCAACTGACATGGGTCTTCTTTCACTGATCTTCTTTTTCCCTTCTTCCCAAACCATCACCACATTGCTATGACAGCTCAACGCTGTACCCTGCACTGCATCAACTCTCTGCCATCGTCCGTCGTTTTACCTCCCTCCTCCTCCCCACTCCTTCCTGTTCCCTACATCCATGTCCCCTGCATCCCTGTCCCATACATCCCTGTCCCATACATCCCTGTCCCCTGCATCCCTGTCCCATACATCCCTGCCCCCTGCATCCCTGTTCCCTGCATCCCTGCCCCCTGCATCCCTGTTCCCTGCATCCCTGCCCCCTGCATCTCTGTCCCCTGCACCCCTGTTCCCTGCATCCCTGTCCCCTGCATCCCTACATCCCTGTCCCGCATCCCTGTCCCTAATCCCGTCCCCCCCTGCTATGCCTGTTCTGCCGCATCCTGTCCCCTCCCCCTGCTCCCCATCGAGTGGCATCCCTGCCCCCTGCTATCCCTGTCCCCTGCATCCCTGTTGCCTGCATCGCCTTGTCCCTGTTCCCTGCATCCCTGCTGCCCTGCCCCCTGCTCCTGTCCTCTGCAATTAGTATCCCTCCCCCCCCCCCCCCCTGCCCCTGCATCCCTGTCCCTGCATCCTGCCCCCTGCATCCCTGTCCCCTGCACCCCTTTCTTGCAATCTGTTCCCTGCAGTCCCTACATCCCTGCCCTGCATTCCCGTTCCCTACATCCCTGTCCCCAGCATCCCTCCATACATTCCCTGTCCTGCATCCGTCCCCTGCATCCTACATCCCTGTCCCCTGCATCCCTTGTTCCCCTGCATCCCATGTCCCCTGCATCCCTACATCTGTCCCTCATCCTGTCCCTGCACCCCCTGTCCCTGCATCCCTGTCCCTGCATCTGTCCTACATCCCTGTCCCTGCATGCCCTGTGTCCCGCATCCCTGTCCCCTCATCCCCTGTCACCTGATCCCTGCCCCCTGCATCCCTGTCCCCTGCATCCCTGTCCCCTACAGCTTATCCCTGTCCCCTGCAGCATCTCTATGTCCCCTGTAGTATCCCCTGCATCCCCCAGACTCCTCACCGAGATGACCGTCCTCTGCAGGGTCTGGAAGAACCTCCTGGGCAGTCCGAGCGGAGCGGCGGTCAGTAGTCGACTGACAGCCAGCAGCGCGCCCGTCTGGTGGTGGCCCAGACCGCGTGTGCCAGCACTCAGCTGGTGGGCGCGAGCTACCACGGCCGCCGCCCGCAGACACGCCTCCTCTACACTGTTACCGGCTACAGGACCTCCGGAGCTGGCCGCCGCGCTGTGGGGGGTGGGGGAGGAGATGGAGCTATAACAGTGAGCAGAGCAGACATCACATACAGTCGAACTTAGTAGCGAACTTAGTATTGTCGGCACAGCACATGGTGTTAATTAATGTCTTTACTAGCGACTTGAGATGATGATGATGATTGGGGCTTAAGGGCGCCGCAACAAAATAGTTATATGGCGCCCAGGTGACTTGAGAACAATCATATGCATTCTTCACTTCTTCGATAACAATAGGATACAGTGATCACGAGTAATGACAACTGAATATATCGACCATATATGTTACATTGCTCATGCGATTACAGCATTCCCTAAACCTTCCAGCTGCCCAGCCAATGCCGTTCCAAAGTAAAGTGCTTCAGTCCATGACGTCCTAGCTGCCGCCGCGTCATGAGAAACCCACACAGCTAGCCCGAGGTAGCTCCGAAGGGATCCTAAAAAAATACACTGAGAAAGGTAACACTGCACTCCCTCGTAAAATGATACACCAACAGACGACGGGCACCAGTGCTGGTGACTGGCACTAACCTGACCGTGTCGGGGCTGGTGCGGCGGACGGCCCAGCTTACGGCCTGCGACACCAGGAGGCAGCACCTCTGCAGCTGTTCCAGCACGGCCAGCGAGTCCGGGTCGGCGTCGAAAGCGGACCGGTACAGCCGGCCGTACTCGTCTGCCAGAGCCGAGAACTCACTGCCGCTCTTCTGCAGCTGTGGAGGGCGGGTACAGGGAGGGTGAGACGCGGGTACAGGGAGGGTGAGATGCGGGTACAGGGAGGGTGAGACGCGGGTACAGGGAGGGTGAGACGCGGGTACAGGGAGGGTGAACGCGGGTTTACAGGAGGGTGAGAACGCGGGTAACAGCGGAGGGTGAGACGCGGGTACAGGGAGGGTGAGATCTCTTGCGGGTACAGGCCGGAGAGGTGAGAACGCGGGTACAGGCGGGATGGTGAGAGCGCGGGGTACTGGCCGAGGGTGAGTACGCGGGGTACAGGCCCGCAGGCGGTGAGACGCGCGGTGTACAGGGAGGTGAGACGCGGGACAGGGAGGGTGAGAGCGGGTACAGGGAGGGTGAGACTGGCGTGGTGCGAGGGAGGGGTGAGACGCGGGTACAGGGAGGGTGAGACCGGGTACAGGGGAGGGTGAGACGCGGGTAAGGGAGGTGAGACGGCGGGTACAAGGGAGGGTGAGCGCTGGGTACAGGGAGGGTGAGACGCGGTCAGGGAGGGTGAGACGCGGGTCCAGGGAGGGTGAGACGCGGTACAGGGGGGTGAGACGCGGGTACAGGAGGGTGAGAGCGGGTACAGGCCGGAAGGGTGACGCGGGTACAGGCCGGAGGGTGAGGACGCGGGTACAGGGGAGGGAGACGCGGGTACCGAGAGGGTGAGACGCTGGGTACAGAGAGGCGTGAATAGCGGGTAACAGGGAGGTGGACGCCGGGGATAACAGGAGGGTGAGACGCGGGTTGCAGGGAGGGTGAGACTGCGGGTACAGGGAGGGTGAGCACGCCGGGTACAAGGGAGGGTGAGAACGCGGGTTACAGGGAGGGTGAGACGCGGGTAGAAGGAGGGGTGAGACGCGGGGTACAGGCCGGAGGGTGAGACGCGGGTACAGTGAGGGTGAGACGCAGGGTACAGGCCGGAGCGGTGAGACGCGGGTACAGGGGAGGGTGGACGCGGGTACAGGGAGGGTGAGAAGCGCGGGTACAGGGAGGGTGAGACGCGGGTACGGGAGGGTGAGGACGCGGGTAAGGGAGGGTGGACGCGGGTACAAGGGGGCTGAGAAGTCGGGTACCAGGGGAGGGTGAGACGCGGGTAACAGGGAGGTGAAGCCGGGGTACAGGGAGGCGTGATGACGCGTGGTACAGGGAGGCGCGGCAACGTCGGGTACAGGGAGGACAGATGAGAAACGGCGGGTAGCAAGGGAGGGTGAGACGCGGTACGGGAGGGTGAGAACGCGGGTACAGTGGAGGGTGAGACGCGGTAACAGGGAGGGTGAGACGCGGTACAGGGAGGGTGAGACCGGGGTAACAGGGAGGGGGAGACGCGGGTACAGGGAGGGTGAGAGCGCGGGTACGGGAGGGTGAAACCCCGGCCGGGGTACAGGGAGGCGTGGCAACGCTGGGTACGGGAGGGTAAGAACGCGGGTAGAGGGGAGGGTGAGAACGCGGGTAAGGGAGGGTGATACGCGGGGTACATCGGGGGTGAGACGCGGGTCAGGGGAGGGTGAGACGCGGGTACATAGAGGGTGAGACACGGGTAGGGAGGGTGAGACCGGTGGTACAGAGAGGGTGAGACGCGGGTACAGGGAGGGTGAGCGCGGGTAAACGGGAGGGTGAAGACGCGGCGTACAGGGGAGGGTGAGACGCGGGGTCAGGGAGGGGTGAGATGCGGGTACAGGGGGTGAGAACGCGGGTCACAGGGAGGGTTGAGACCGGGTACGGAAGGGTGAGACGCCGGGTAACAGGGAGGGTGAGACGCGGGTCAGGGAGGGTTGAGAGCGCGGGTACAGGGAGGGAGACGCGGGTACAGGGAGGGTGAACGCGGTACAGGGAGGGGTGTGGTGGTAGAATATATGATGGTGGAATAGAGGACAAGGAATGAGACGACGTGGGGCGGGTACAGGAGGGTGAGACGCGGGCTAACAGGGAGGGTAGACGCGGGTACAGGGAGGGTGAGACGCCGGGTCAGTAGGGTGAGACGCAAGTAACAGGGAGTGGTAGGACGCGGGTACAAGAGGTGAGACGCGGGTACAGAGAGGGTAGACGCGGCGTACAGGGAGGGTCGAGACGCGGGTACAGGAAGGGTGAGACGCGGGTCCGGGAGGGTGAGACGCGGGTACAGGGAGGGGTGAGACGCGGGTACAGGAGGGTGAGAGCGGGTTACAGAGAGGCGTGAGACGCCGGGTAAGGGAGGTGAGACGCGGTGTACAGGGAGGGGTGATGACGCGGGTACAGGAGGGTGAGACCGGTAGCATGGAGGGTTGATACGCGGGTTACAGGGAGGGTGAGACGTGGGTAAGGGAGGGTGAAGACGCGCGGGCGTACGAGGCCGGAGGGTGAGACGCGGGTGGGCGCGTAACTTGGCAGGAGATGCTCGACTTTCGGTAGGTAGCGCAGACGAACAGAAAGTCGCGGCAAAAGTGGGCTGGGATGGACACTTCGTATAACGATATTATTGATTGCAAGATGTCAGTAAATCTGTATGAATGCCAACCATATATGACGTTAATAATTTGTCATATTTTCAGCATAAACTTTATTAATTATTTGTGTCTCAATCCTTTGACCTCCTTGGTGACCTATCTCCCATCGCCACCACCTGACCTGCGTGGTGACCTATCCCCCGCCCTCTGACCTGCGTGGTGACCTGTCCCCCGCCCTCTGACCTGCGTGGTGACCTATCCCCTGCCCTCTGACCTGCGTGGTGACCTGTCCCCCGCCCTTCTGACCTGCGTGGTGACCTGTCCCCCACCACCTGACCTGCGTGGTGACCTGTCCCCCACCCTCTGACCTCCATAGTGTCCTATCCCCCGCCCTCTGACCTGCGTGGTGACCTGTCCCACACCACCTGACCTGCGTGGTGACCTGTCCCCGCCCTCTGATCTCCATAGTGACCTATCCCCCGCCCTCTGACCTGCGTGGTGACCTGTCCCCCGCCCTCTGACCTGCGTGGTGACCTGTCCCCGCCCTCTGACCTGCGTGGTGACCCTGCCACTGCGCTGGGCGTCGTCCCTGGCTCCGGTGGCGCCAGCGATGGCTACACAGGGCGGTGGAGAGGTCTGCAGAGTGCGACACGCCGCCCACAGGTGAATGTGCGCCTGCAGACAGCGCCACCGCAGCCGGCAGAACTCGACAGGAAACTCCAGCTGCTGCGTCGGAGACGTCGTCGCCTGGTGGGGAGCACAGCAGAGTCAGCACAGAGCTGCGAATACAATCATACTGATAACAGAGGGAGAAAATGCCGAGAAAGTGTTAACTGACATCTACATTGTATGAACAGAAGCGTAGGTATGAAACAATCTGAAATGAAATATTCATGAAATATTCTAAAGCAGGAGCATTTTTCTGGCGTGCATTGAAGTCAGACATCTACGTTTGCCAGCCATCAACGGCACCATCACGTCACTCCACGCAGTCTTCGACTCCAATATCCAGATAACCGCCAGTACGCGTCTTCCCTTCCGTTCTCCACTCCCTGAACCTAGCTAGTCCGTGTTGTCTCTCTCCGTCCTCTTCTCAGCCGTAGCGTGCTCAGTTCACCTTCCTTCCCTCTATCCTCTCCTCTCACCCTGCCTCCATTTCCGCCCTCTCGCCCTACCTCCGTTCTCCTCTCTCACCCCGTCCCCCTTCTCATCCTATCTCTCCTGCTCCCTACTCCCCTCTCACCCAGTCACCTCCTCCGCTCACCCTACCCACCTCCCGTCCCCTCCCGTCTCACCCTACCTCTCATCCTCCTCTCACCACCATACCTCACTCCTCACTCCTCCCCCTTCCCCTCTCACCCTGAGCGTGGCCAGCCCCCTGGCGTATCTCTGCGCCGCCTCTGACAGCGAGGTCATGTCTCTCTCACCCTGAGCGTGGCCAGCCCCCTGGCGTATCTCTGTGCCGCCTCAGACAGGCGGGTCATCGTTCTCTCACCCTGAGCGTGGCCGCCCCCTGGCGTATTCTGCTGCCGCCTCGGACAGCGCGGTCATGTCTCTCTCACGCCTGCAGCGTGGCCAGCCCTGGCGTATCTCTGTGCCGCTCACAGCGAGGCTCATGTCTCTCTCTCTCACCCTGAGCGTGGCCAGCCCCCTGGCGTATCTCTGTGCCGCCTCAGACAGCGAGGTCATGTCTCCGTCGGGCGCGGCGGCCGCCAGCGTGGCCTCGGCCTCGCTCAGCTCCAGCAGCGCGCTCAGCCAGAACTGCATCTGCTCGGTGGAGACCTGGCCCAGCAGGGGTCGCAGCAGCTCGGTCGCCGCGCCGTGGTGGCCGAACCTGACGGCAGCAGATTAAACGGGAGTTATGGTACGGCCGCGATTTTCGTAAACTCTTAACCCTATTCCCTGCGGGCGGCCAGAATTACGTTAACCTGCGGGGGGCAGATTTCCCCCCGATCTCTGAGACCGCTCGGCCGATTTTCGATGGGAAACAAAACACCATTTCGATTCGTTCGTGACGAAAATAGTTCTTTTTGGATCCAGAAATTACTTTTTTGCTCTAAAAGATGGGGGGCCAGAGGGCAAAAATACGAAAATTTGGGAGTGTTTTTTGAAAGGTCATTGTGTGCCATGTGATTCGGCCGATTTGCATGAAAAAAAAACGTTTTCTTGAGCTTCCAATGTCATTGTTCTTCAACTTGTGAAAGGACAAGTACAAAAACGAAAAATCATAGGCGCACTCAGGGATAAAAAATGGGCGAGAATTTTTGATGGAAAAATATGTGGCTTTTTCTTAGTGTTGGGACGTGGGAAGCGTACATGTGGCTTGTTGTGTTATTTGTTAAATGTAACAAATTGTGCATAGGCGGATTTCAGGTAAACAACGTGGGGGGCACCATGTGCGGAACGCCTTTTATCATCTTGCTTATATGAAGTTGGCCCTAAATTGACGGAGAATATCGCCTCCCATTTTATGTACCTGAGTGCGCCTCTGCCCCCCAAAATATGTATAATCAAATTATGTATTGATCTACAAAGCATCACTTTAGTTTCTGACGCTGTTTATTCCACGCAAAGCTTACGAAGGAAGTATCACCCGCGCCGCACACCCGCATTCGAAACGACCTCCAAAAACATGACCCTGGAGCGCCTTTCTGCTGGGCCAATTTTTTCCAAAATTTTCACAGAACATGCGTCATTCATATTTAGGAAAAAGCCAAAAAGTTTCAAGACGATCAGACGTAACGGTTCAGAAGCGGGCCGGGCGAAAAACTACCGGGGGGGCAGGAATCTGCCCCCCGCAGGGGATATAGGGTTAAAGGGAATGTTTCAACTTTGTATTGGTTTTGAACTGAGATAGCCAATATCATCATCTTTGGACGTTATTGAAAAGTGTAAATTACTCAAAACATTTCCCAAAAAAATTAGCCGTTGTGAAGCAATTTTATTTATAATTTGAAAAATGTATCTAGGCGAGTGCCGCCACTGATTGGTTGACAGCGACTTCAAGATTTGCAAGATTGTTGGTCCTGGGAGAAAAACGACTTGTACTTATCGAAACTTGGCAGGACTACTTGCTGCATGTACGATTAAAAATGGCTTGCTTGTATAATTCCAGTCGCCAGAATTTCTAAAAAGATTGTGCCTATTCTCTATAGCTCTCTATATCTCAGTAAATACGTTATTGTCCCAAATATAAAAACTTAATTTACATTAAGTAAAATAACTTTTTCAAAGAAATATAACCATCGTTTTTAGCAGCACTTAATTCATAATTCTTGCTACACCGGGCGTATATTTGACAGCTTTAAAAAAGGTGGAACATTCCCTTTGGGAGTTGAACAATAATATTTCACAAAATTGAGCGAGCCGCTGATTTGGGCTTGGCTAGGCCTATTTTCCGGCACTAAAATGTATGCCAGCATGACATGTTACACACCGCTCAAATCACAAAAGCAATAAATTTCATCCCGCGCCACTACAGCTGTCACAAACGAGCCACCATACCCGCTACACGTGGACACTGATCATCACCACTGCCCACACCAGCCTGAACTGATCATCACCANGAGGCACTGTTCACTAATCATGAAACAGGAAAAGAAATGACGCAAAAAATATTATGCTTGTGCAACGTCATTTAGCAACCACATCATACACCTTATAAACCCTACTTTTACAGGGACTCGTCCTTGCATGTGGCCGACTGACACGTGAAAATATCAGCCCCACAGCTGAATTATTAGCAGCTTATTCTTCAGACTACGACAACGAAGGTTACCAGTCATGCTGATGACGTCATACAACGTCGTGCTGCTGACGTCATAGAATGTCATGCTGCTGACGTCACAGAACATCATGCTGCTGACGTCACAGAACATCATGCTGCTGACGTTATAGAACATCATGTCATGCTGCTGACGCCAGTGAACGTCATGCTGCTGGCATTATAGAACGTGATGTTACTAACACAATAGAATGCAATGCTGACTTACGCGCAAACCGGACGTCAATTTTTTTTCTCTGAATTTTGAAAGAACACACCAACTCAAGGACTTCAGGTGGGTAAGGTACCTATACGGCAGCGTTGCTTTGGAATGCTTGTTGGCATGGCAATTTTCTGTGAGCTGTGGCTCTTTTTACAACATAACGCTGATAAGCAGTATTTAGCATGTCGGCAAACTTGACACTACGAATAGACGTCCTTCGTGAGTTCTTTTGACAGCTATCGGACTTCACATATTACTTTCGGGGCCATTTAAAGCTATATCCTTTGCAATTGTAAATGCTGCTCTGCCTGATTTGCAGTTTGAAAATGATTATTCATCAATATCATATCACACGGGAATGCTGTGTTTTATTAAACCACTGCTCTCTTCTGGATATAATCAATGGGCCTTCAACGTCAATGTCCTTGAATAAAGAACGTTTTTTCAGACCAATAAAATTGTTATAAGCCTTAACCCGCGCCACTGCAGCGGGGTTGATTTTCCGCCCCCCCCCCAGGTTTCAGAGTTAGCGGAAAAAACGGGCGGCGCGCGCGCCACCAAAATTTCGTACACCTCTTTGTGGCATCATTCCCACACTTTTGTAAAAGTTTTGACTTGAGGTCATCTCAGGTCAAGGTCACAAGTCCATGTTCAAAGTGACCTCACCTTCAAAAATGTTTGCGTTCTGCCAAAGCCACAGTCTTTTTTCAAAAAGTTTGAAACTTGTAGGATTTCATAAGAATATTCAGTACCTACAATTGTATTATCTTCGGAATTTTTCGTATCGTGTGACCAAAGGTCAGGTCCAATTCTGACCTCCCCATTTATAAGTGAATGGGAAAATAAACAAGTTTCCCTTTCATAAAATATGCATTGGATTCAGGCTAATTCTTTCAGAATAATGCGTATTTTAAGCTCATTATTAAATGATTCAAGGTGCAATGTTGGTCAGTTTGATCTCTTACAAGTCATTTGAGGTCATCTGATCATCAGCAATGATTTTGCTAATAACTTCTGATAGAAAAGAGATAAGACGATTAGTTACACCAATGTGTTTCGTCTAGTCTGGCCGCGTTTGCCCCATATGAACATGACCTCATGGGTCACCAAATGACCTTGACCTTAGGTCAAATTTTGAATTGACTTACCAGTCACCGTATATATGTTTCAAAGCGCATCAATGAGACAAACCACGACTGGCGCGTCCCAAATGTTTACCCTATCTTTCTAGGCTGACATGCTATTCACGAAAAACCTGTTTGCTAAATAAAAAACAGTATGTTTGACCTTTTCATGACCCTCTGGAGCTAAATATATGATTGAGATCAATTGTTGAGACATTACATGCTTTGCAAATTTCAATGGCTATCGATGTTTCTCTAATGTTTGCTCCTAGCTATTCATAGTTTCCGAGATAATTGGGGGTTTCTTGGAAAAGAGTCCTAAAAGAGTCTAAAACCGGAAATCTGACCTTTGGTGACACTGGTGACCTCAATTGTACCTGATCCAAGAAAAGACTGAAATACTTTCGATTTAGAGCTGCTAGATCTATTCTAATGCCGTTTTCCGCTGTGTCGCTACGTTGCGCAGTTTTGGAGATCCACGGGGGCGAAATCAACCCCCCTGCAGTTCGTGTTCGGCTGCGAACCCCTGCCAGTGCGCGGGTAACCCGCGTGGCGTAGGGGGTCTCCAGCCGAACGCACGCCCAGCGTAATGGGTGTTAAATTTTACTCCCTTCGATATCTTCCGAACCATAAACCGCAGCGAGACGCGCAAGCGGCGATTTCAGAACGCTCTCAATTAAATTAATCGAATGCATGACCCTATATTTTGTCAAGTATAGGTCAAAATGTTACAGGTCACGGTCAGGTCAGTAATGGAAAAATCGAGTTATTGAGTTAAATGGTTTCATACTTTCAATTCAAATTCTTTGATTTAAGACTATCAAATGCACATAAAAAAAGGCTCTCGAAGGTATAATATATCTCCTGCATTTAATAAAAAATGTTTTTTTACGAAAGTCAAGGTCAAGATCCAGGTTCACAAAAAAGGTCACTGTTACCAAGAGTCAACGAAAGTCTTGTGGAACACATGTTTAAAGGATTATTTTACACGTAAAAATCGACAGCAAGCAGCTAATTTTACAACTTGACCCCAAAAAAGGTAAAGATCAGGTACTAAGGTCAAAACTGGAAATGACTAATTGAATAAACAATACATGTTCTAGGTCAGTTTTGTCTCATAGATACAAACAATGCAGTTATATATCTGCTACCAGCGTCAAAAAAATCCAAAAAACGTTAGTTGACAAATGCGTCATTAGCTACATATGCTTGCGGAGCAATCAGTCACTGAAAAATAAAGATATTACTTTGAATTTTTTTTTTTATATTTCTTACACTTGTTTTCTCATTATACAATTCCTTGTTTAATACCTTTTTAAAAAATTATTTTGGGGGAAATTTTCATTTTTATTTGAGGGTCAAGACCAAACATTGAAATCTGAATTGCCATTTAGTAGACAATTTAAATTTTTGTTCCTTTTTCAGTTTTGAGTTTGCAATTTTGCATTTAAGCGTATATTTTCTACGATGATCAATACACTTATCGTTATTCAACCCAAAATGGCATGACATGACGTCATCAAAACGTCATTATCTCCCAAAGTCCTGATTCATTTTCAATTAAATTTGTATGAAGACGTCAAATTGATACTGCATAAGGTACTGAAACTTTTATGTCGTTATCTGTTATAGTTTTCAAGTTATTGAGAAAATCTGGGAGGGGTAATATTAACCCCCCTACGCCGCGCGGGTTAAGGCTCAGCTTATTAGAGTTTGTTTCACCTTATCTACACATTCCGAATAGGTTCTGTATTTTCTGGCTGACGAATAAAGGGAAAACGGTACACCACAGTACTGTTTAATACGATAATTGTTCGTCCATGAGTCCAGCAGAGGAAGCCCAACAAGCGCTTTCGTCATTCTTCATCACTGTCGGGCAACTTATTCGAGTAAATGTTACTACACCGCCGAAAACCAAGAGACATTTTATGAATGGATATATTTCGTTCGCATATATGTAAATGTGTGTGACTATCGTAACATCCGGTGTTATTCAGTTGCTATAGTAAACAACATGAAACATGCTCAGCATCTACACAGTTATGGAGCTGACAAATGGCACATAGAACTCACTGCGCTTGAAGGTGACCGACCTATGTAGATTTGTCATGCATATAACACGGATGAGAAAAACTTCAAACCCTGAAATTCACTCCAAGCTGAAATGTTGGGCGGCAAATAAATACACTATCATAAGCCTAAACTCTCACAAGTTAACTCACACACATAATCAATACGAGTAGCAAAAGGCCAGCCTTTGACCTTCGCAGGGCAACTGACATTCCGCTCAGCCATACTAAGCACTGAAACATGCTGACAGCTTACATTCATGACGCCTCATCAACACGAAAATCCTACTGTCTACCGTGCGTGCATACACTACAACTAGCACAAGATCACAGTCTGAACAAGGCACGGCAGCTTACGTTTGCTGCGTATGGGTGAATGGAAGTCCAGCAAGGGAGACAGTTTGTTTTCATGGTTATGGGCTCGTGCGCATCTAACTAGGAACAATTACTTGCGAATATGTGTAGACATTTCTACTGCAGACTTGCTGGACGAATGGTTAAACATGTTGTCATTGGCTACATAACTTGTCCTGGTCAAACGCCTTTCATTGCCTAAGCTACATGAATGAACCGGATGCAAAGCCTTGATTTCACAGCACATTTAGAAGCAGAAAATAAATAAGCTGGAAGACGCAGTTAAATAGCATGGTTCATCTGAACAGCATGATACACCAGGATAAGATGGCCTATTTGAGCAACTTATCTTGGCTGAACAACAAGGCTGTACAGCTCGACTTGGCTGGACAGCTTGGCTTGACTGGACAGCTCGGGTTGGCTGGACAGCTCGGGTTGGCTGGACAGCTCGGGTTGGCTGGACAGCTCGGGTTGGCTGGACAGCTTGGCTTGGCTGGACAGCGGGGCTGGTCAGCTCGACTTGGCTGGACAGATCGGATTTGCTGGACAGCCTGGCTTGACTGGACAGCTGGATTTGGCTGGACAGCTGGACAGCGGGGCTGGACAGCTGGACTTGGCTGGACAGATCGGATTTGCTGGACAGCTGGACTTGGCTGGACAGCTGGACTTGGCTGGACAGCTGGACTTGGCTGGACAGCTGGACTTGGCTGGACAGCTGGACTGGACAGTCGGTTGGACAGCTGCTGTCGGAAGGGCGACGGCTGCTGCCTGGCTGGTGTGCCAGACTAACTCGGACGGGAGCGCGGACGGGGAGGGGAGGGTGCTGGCGACCCCTGACGCCAGCTGTTTCAGCATCCCACTGGATGCTGACCTTTGGTCGGTCATCACGCCTTGAGCTTGAGGGTTTGGAAGTTCTCCTCCTGCACTGCTCTGGCCAGGAGGAACCTGAAACGAGCAGCGATCGGTTACAATCAGGCAATGCCTAGACACAGTACAAAACACAAACAAACCAAAACAAATTAGTTGATTATCGTCGCTCAGTTACCCCCATAATAGTGCTTATTTTCAGAGTTTTAGCAAAAGAAATAATAAGCATCGCTCCATGTGAACTGATGCTGAGGACCCGGACAATCTAACATTTTCATTGTCTTATCGATGTATTCCATCTCTTTCATGCTCTGTCAACATTAATGGCGCCTAAAAATATTTAAATGGTCATCTGTTCTGATACTACTGATAATGTCAAAACTGAAAACACCTGCCACTCACGAATGTTAACAAGAGAATCAGTTAAAAATATATGTTTGCATGCACGGAGACGGAAGAACCCAGCTCCATGGGTGTCACGTGTGTCACTTAATCCACCACTACAGCCCCACCTGATTTAGCCAGTTGTGGCGACTGAGTCGTACACATTCTGCGAACTGATAAGCTTTCAAATTTTAGGTAGTGTGCAGTAGGTACACTTAAAGGATATATTGCCCCGAATCGTATTTCATTTCACGTTTAGTGTATCGAAATCTGAATTTTAACACGAAACATAGCATTAGTGCTACGAAGAACCCGTCAGGAATATACATATAAACACATTTTGTAAATCGTTTAAAAAAATATCGCCAAAACATCCATGTGCCCTTGAATTATTTAAAATGAGCTTCTCTTGTTTTCCTTGAGAGCTAAGTCATAGCACTGCAAGAACAAAAGGATTAGCTTCATAGCCTGTTCCGTCCAATGGGTTAAGTTCCGTTGCCAAAACTATACACTACATTTTGGTATTAACCCGCGCCGTGCCGGGGTGGGTTAATAGTGACTAATACCATAGGAAGTTTTGTATATCGTTGACCTATAAGATCAGGTCAATTTCGTGACCTCTCCATGATAAGTCAATTGGAAAATATATTAAAAAATGATTTGTGTCAAGATATATCAATTAGATAAGGTCAATTATTCCAAATCATGTTATTTTAGCTGATTCTTGATGATGAACCCGGTTCAATTGTTGCTTAGTTACCTCTGAAAGGTCTTCTGAGGTCATTTGAGGTTACCAGCACCTTTTTGACAATAACTCTTGACATAATAAAGATTGAGACTTGCAAATAACACCACTGTGTTTGTCTCCTCGAGTCACGTATACATACCTTTACTGGGCCACCAAACGACCTTTACCTGAGGTAAAAATTTAAGTTGACTTAACCCGACCACAATCATCATGTTTTGAAGCGACTTGATGAGACAAACACAATATGGTTGTAAAATTATTGCTCTGTGTTTAACCAATAACAAGTTATTCATGTATACCTTTTTGGAAGAAAATATAATTGTGACCTTCGGTGACCTCTGGAGCCTAAGCTATTGAGCTGAGCTATGGTTTTTAGAACCAAAGGCGATCGGCCTTTTCAATACTGTTATATTGCCTCGATCCGTGTATTCCTAGGTATCGTAGTTCCCAAGATATTTGGGGATGTCTGTAGCAAAGTCCTTAGACTGAAAATATTATCTCTGATGACCTCTGGTGATCACAATATTGTTCTGAGCCAAAAAAAATGATTCGACATGATTTTTGACGAGCTATCAAACGGTGTTTTTGCTTTCTGGCTACTTCCCATAGGAGCCGAATTAGAGGGTTTAGAGCTTAGACGCCCCCCCCCCCCTACCCCCGTCACGGTGAAGGTGGTGCCGAGCAGGCGTTAAAGGAAACAGTTTACCTTGCAAACAAACATAAAAAGCTCAGAAATGATTGAGAGAAGCTAGAAATTAATTATCCTGTTACTAGGAAGTCATACAAATATATATAAACACGGAAAACGCAAATGATATTGCCAGTTCTTTGGTTCTAATTCATACTCTTTTCCTCAAAATAATGCGAAATCAGATTGCTAAGAAGCACGTTATGTCATCAAAACGTCATCGATTTTGGAGGGATCGTGGCGCATACCATACAAGATTGTCCAAAGGACTTGTTAAATGTGGGGAAAATACAACCGCTTTGAGACCACCACAATACTTTGCTCTAATTAGGTATTCTCTTCTTAAGTAAAAAATTGCACACTTTTCTGTAGCTCGAAATAGTTTTGTTTCTTTTCTTGCATGACCGTTGCGGAGGATAATTCGAAATCAACTCAAGTGCACCGTTCAGGCGGATCCAGGGCACGGGGCCATGCCCCCGCCCCAAAAGCCTAGACTTGATTTGGCCCCCCCAAAAGTCGGACAAATTTTGAAATTTATCGTTTAAAATTGCCTTGTGCACAGTAAAAAATCCAGCTTTCCAGTCAAAACTTCGAAATTCTCGCGCCGCTCGCGGCATGACATAAGTTGGCAATTGCCTATACAAATTTTGAAAATAGGAAGCGAACTTAGTAATTTAGGTTCTGCAGCTCTCCTGGCGTGATTTTATACCACAATACCACGTTTACTGATCTAAGACAGATACCACGCCACAGATTACGACCACTGACCAGCCCGCGCCCTCCGTGACTGCCTCTCCGGCCATGACCCGGCCCCCGTCCCTCACGGTATGGAGGCGCCCACACCAATGATTGACAGCACGACGAGCACGGTGGAGAGAGGCGCCCCGCCAAATTTTCGC
The DNA here is from genome assembly GCA_014673585.1 of Semibalanus balanoides. Lineage (NCBI taxonomy): Eukaryota > Metazoa > Arthropoda > Thecostraca > Balanomorpha > Balanidae > Semibalanus > Semibalanus balanoides. Next base: position 31,916 of record VOPJ01014471.1, on the reverse strand, counting down.
CAATATGGGGTGGCGCTCCAGTCATCGGGTGGCACCTCTCAAGCACTTACTTGTCCTCTTGTTATTTATGCAACGCCAACTTATCCAGCTCATGGCGCCCCACTTCAAAAATGTGCGCCCGTAGATAACATTACAATGTGGCAAATGCCTTCTGAGCGCAGATAGTCTCCAAGGCGACATGTGCCTAAGTTTGCATTATACGCTCTAAGGCGTAATAATACCCGAGGGCGCCAAGGTGTCTTATGATGCGGCAAGACGGCTTTGATGCGGCCAAATACTTTTGAGGGCCGGAATGATGCCTACCAAGGCGAGCCATAATGCATTTGGGCGGCTAAATGTTTTCCAGGGCGGGCATATGTCTTCCAGCGTAAGCGTACCAGGATCTGGCCAAGGGGGTCCGACTGAATTCCAGGGCCCTTGGAGATTGAAGGAGCCCTACAACAACGACAATTTTAGAGGCCGTTTGCCTTTAGTGCACTCGATCTGTATGACACAGTTAGTTACCACTGTTTAAAAAAAAAAAAAATAAGAGCAACGAATATGTGGCGCAGTGAACAGCCTTTATCTGGGTATGGATTATACATTTTTTGCTCATTTCAGCCGACCCCTCAATACTTATCGTGACGCCCCTGCCGAGTTGTATGAAATCAACGTATTATTACTTAGGTGTGTATATGCTACGGAAGTGGTGGTCTGTGTCTTTAATGTGATTAATGTGATTTTGTGTAGTCTGTTTTAAATTGTGATTTTTCCCGATTTCTTTACCTTTATTATTAAAAAAGTTTTTTTGTTTTTCGAAAAAATGTGTTTTCCCGAAAAAATGTAGTTTTTTTCCCGAAAAGTTTTTTTTTTCTCGAAAAGTGTTTTTCCCAAAAAAAATGGGTGATTGTCCCCACCTTTTATTATCTCGAATGCCAAATAGGTGAGAAGCCCAAATCCGCGGAGAAAAGAAATGGGTACCTTTTGCAAAAAAAAGTGGCCCCCCCCAAAACCGAGCGCTGGAGTCCGCCCCTGGCAGCGTTATGTATTTGTGTTTATCTATGAATGTTGAAAGTTTTTTAAGTTGTGCTAAATATTTTCACGTAGCGAAGATAGTATACCATGTATTTACTTACGACAAATTATCAGCGTATACTTTTGCATAATCAGTGCAGTGAAACGAGAGTTATCCCTGAAACCCACGCAGGCAAGCAAGATGAAGACGGATTTCGGCCCATCTGTAAGGCTAGGTGCGTTCGTTCGAACGCTTTGCGTTCTCACTCACTCCGTCTGAATTATTTCACTAATAACGTTAAGCTAAGAACGCTTAGAATAACGTTTTATAGACGATTTAAGCATCAAAATCACGATAATATCTAACAAACCTTATTTTTGCAATCACGGGAATGAGGTACTAAAACAGCATGTTCCTGTCAAGCACTATCTGTTTCATTGTGTATCAAGCACTTCCCCAAGTCTCACGTCATTCGTACGTCATAACCATACAGACAATCGGCCAAAATCAGCCAATCAGCGATTGGAGTTACCAGCTACCCCAGTCCCCGACTTTTAGGACTAAATATTAATTAAGTGGTTTCTATGAAGATGCGGAAGCGTCTGAAGTCATTTTCGAGTATGGAGAGCAACTTGGCTATCTCAACTCAAAACCCCATGTTTAAGGAGAACTGTTTCCTTTAAGCTTGATGTGTTGTCACTTGGACTTCAACAATTGTCTACAAAATAATGACAAATTACACGATTACAAAAAAAAATGTTTACAATATGACATTCAGGATGACAGTGTATAACATCACTTAAATCTTACACATGATAATGATCTAAACGAGCTTCGATGTGAACCTCAGTTGAAACTCGAAGCCGTAGTATCACTAGAAGGTAATGTTGCTACGAAGCTATACGTAATCATTTATGATGAACACATATCAAGCATACAATGAAAGACAACAATCGAAAAAGAAGATAAAATGTGACTTACTATATAGTTCGAAGATATGTAGATACATGCATGTATTTGTGAAGTCACCTTCTGTAAAGGGTTAACGTGTCGAGTCAATAGACGGTACACCGATGCAACCATACACTATGCTACTAAAGGTCATGCTTGGCGCCGTTTCCCTTCGCGTGCTCGTGTGGTCTATATTTAGCAAATCCAAAGGCTGTACTACAAGGCTTTCGCTCCAGCGCAATGCTTTATATTGCCCAGTAGGTCTGCTATCACTGGTCATCAAAGTGAGAGGGAGAGAGTCACTCTGACTCTGTCCAAGGAGGAGGGACAGTGACACCCTCTCTTTCCAGGGGAAGGGATAGTGACACCCTCTCTGTCCAGGGAGCAGGTAGGTACAGTGACACCCACTCTGTCCAGGGAGGAGGGACGGTGACACTCACTCTGTCCTGGTAGGTGACACACCGCCCCTCCCCGCCCCCAATTAGTCGTCGGCGGCGCGGCACACCTCTATACGGAGACCATCAATCTGACGACATTGGTCCACAGAGTGACAGCTGCCCCCCAGCGGGACGCCGTAAAGCCATTCGGTACGCGGGTGGCCGGCGGCCCGCCCGTCCGGTGGTCCGCCGCGGCGGCTCGGTCGGCCGGAGATGACCCTTTCTTTGGCCGGCGCCGCGCTCGTGCCCGACAATACCAGCTGGCAGATGTATGGCCGGCTGAGCGGTGAGTTACGGGCGCGACACTCACGGCGCACGTGGGCGGCACGTGACGCGGCGCGGATGGTACGGATCGCGACGCGGCCGGCACGCGCCGTGGGTGGCGCGGCCGTCCATCACCGGGTCAGGAACAGAGAGAGAGAGAGACATCAGACAGAGATGTCGCCGCAGGAGAGGCGGGGGATAGAGGGACATTGACGGACGCGGGGCGGCCAAGTTCAGGCTCTTCTTGGGTCGGCTCGCCGCCTGACTGTCGCGGTCTGGATTGTAGCGTCCCGCTGCGCTCAGGAGTCAGGAGAGTCAGGAGAGGCAGGCTCAGGAGTCAGGAGAGTCAGGGGAGGCAGGCTCAGGAGTCAGGAGAGGCAGGCACTCAGGATCAGGAGAGTAGGGGAGGCAGGCTGCAGGGAATAGGAGAGTCAAGGGAGGCCAGGCCTCAGAGTCAGGAGAGTCAGGAGATGGCAGGCTCAGGAGTCAGGAGATCAGGAGAGGCAGGCTCAGAGTCAGGAGAGTCAGGGGAGGCAGGCTCAGGAGTCAGGAGAGTAGGGGGAGGCAGGCTCAGGAGTCGGGAGAGTCAGGGGAGGCAGGCTCAGGAGTCAGGAGAGTCAGGAGAGGCAGGCTCAGGAGTCAGGAGAGTAGGGGGAGGCAGGCTCAGGAGTCAGGAGAGTCAGGGGAGGCAGGCTCAGGAGTCAGGAGAGTCAGGGGAGGCAGGCTCAGGAATCAGGAGAGTCAGGAGAGGCAGGCTCAGGAGTCAGGAGAGTAGGGGGAGGCAGGCTCAGGAGTCAGGGGAGGCAGGGGAGGCAGGCTCAGGAGTCAGGAGAGGAGAGAGGTGCGCCTGACGCAGCGTCCAGCTGGGAATATTGGGCCACAAGCCATCAGCGAAGGATTCGTATGGCAATCCGCGTCTCGCATCCACAGAATAAGATGTGTGAGAACAGCTGTCAGTGTTGCCTTCCAGGGCAACACTGACTCGAGGGTCAAATCGAGGGTCACCGAGTGACAGACCGGATGTCTGAGCTGCAGGCTCGATGACCAGTACCGGCCGCCGCAGTGCCGCAGTCGGCTGAGCTGCAGACACGTCGGCCTCCTTTGATGGAGTCGGCTGCCCATTGATGCCGGTGCTGAGGGTCGCCGCTCCACGATCAGGCTCCATCATCCGAGTCACGCCGAGCGCAATGAATAACGGACTCGTCATCAATCTCAAGCTAAGGCGAAATCCGCGCAGATTTGTAATACAATGGATGCGTTTATTTTCAGTAATCAATTTTGCCACATCGTTAATAACAATGTTTCGTGAACAACTTGTCACGCGGTAACGGATGATGCGCCGATGATAAAGCTGTTTTCGCCTCCATTACAAACCATGATGAAGTCGTTAGTATAGTGGTTGGTAATTTGTTTCTTTTGTTGACGCGTGACCACGAGTGCCGGATCCGAGGTCGCAGAGATATGCTCTCTGCGGGTCGCCAAGAGATATGCTCTCTGCGGTCGCAGAGGATATGCTCTTCTGCGGTCAGAGATAATGCTCTCTGCGGGCGCCGCAGAGAATATTGCTCTCTGCGGGTTCGCAGAGATATGCCTCTCTGCGGGCCGCAGAGATATGCTCTCTGCGAGCCGCAGAGATATGCTCTCTGCGGGCCGCGAGATATGCTCATCTGCGGTCGCAGGATGTGCTCTCTGCAGGCGCAGAGGAATATGCCTCTGCGGGTCGCAGAGATGTGCTCTTGCGGGCCCGCAGAGATATTGCTCCTCTGCGGGTCGCAGAGAATATGCTCTCTGCGGGTTCGCAGAGATATGCTCTCTGCGGGTCGCAGAGATGTGCTACATCTGCGGGTCGCAGAGATGTGCTCTCTGCGGTCGCAGAGATGTGCTCTTCTGCGGGTCGCAGAGATGATGTCTCTCTGCGGTCGCCAGAAGGAAATCCTCTCTGCGTCGCAGAGATATTGCCTCTGCGGTGCAGAGATATGCCTTCTGCGGGTCGCAGAAGATGTGCTCTCTGCGGGTCGCAAGATGTGCTTCTGCGGGTCGCAAAACTGTGCTTCTCTGGGGTCGAGAGATGTCTCTCTGCGGGTCGCAGAGATGTGCTCTCTGCGGGTCGCAGAGATATGCTCTCTGCGGGTCGCAGAGATGTGCTCTCTGCGGGCCGCACGCTATCGGGGAATATTTCAGCGCTTGCTCCCTGCGGTGAGGATTCATATGAAATGGATCCGGAACAAATTCAACATCACAATTGAAGATTCTCTTTTGACAACACCAACGTCCAACATTGCAAATGTTTGCTTTGCTATATGCTTGTTGTATATCAGCGTGACTTGTCCATTTCATCAGATTTCATCAGATTTCATCAGTATTTGAATGAAAGTGATCAGTCAGCCGATACAATAAAAAAAACTATGTGCGGAAGGTTGTAAAAATGCATGAAATACTGGTTGTGAAGCAACGTCATAGCGCGCCCCGCGAATTAATTAACGCCATTCGGCTATCAGTTCATATCGCGGCATCCCACCCACTCTTCGGTGGACGGAGTAGGGCAAAATAGCGCTGGAGCCTCAGGCCTTGAGAATGAGCAGCTATGATATTTTCGGGGTCATATTTGAGCTGCATCACTGAGAGGGTTCCTGTCATAGATTCTTCACATCGCCCGGCATGCAGGGCTTACAATAAATTAGGGGAGCACGCTTTCGGGAAACAGCGCCAGCCTAAGAAGACACCATCACAGCAAGACCAGTGAACCAGTGGCGCAGGCAGAAACAACAGAAAGATCATAACCATGCGCCTACCGAGCTTAGTCCAGAATCATGCCTCCATGCCCGTCCAGATGCTATTTCAGTAATCTACTACGGAAAGAGAAGGCTGGTGCAGCCGCTGAGAGCGGGCCAGATTGGCTTACCTGAGATCCCGCCGGTTACACGAGGAAAGCTCATTGCGCAGCTTGTAGATATCGGAGCTGTATTTGGCCGTGTCGTGAGACCTCTCGTGGATCATCAGATTGTAGGCTTTCCTGAAACGAGCCACGCACCGTTACACCGCGCATATAGCATCCTCATGATCCGCAGACAGGGATCATAATTCATATAAAAGCTGTCAAAAAGCTGAAATAGAAACTAAAAAAATCCTTGTCTAATTCAGGGCGATCTCAGGATTTCATCGGCAGCGGGCTTCAGGCCGGGGCGGCATATTTCTTCGGAGACGGGGCGCATGGGTCCAGAGGGGCGCCCAAGGGGCGAACTAGGCCGGCTGTCTTTACCGAGCCACTCTTTCATCTCACTGGGGGGGGGGGGGGGGGTGCGGTCGGAAATTTTCGAACTCAATTCTTCATCAACGCCATAGACTAATGTAAATAATCAATTTTATCTATCTGTATCTGGAAACACTAGTATACTACAGAACGTGGTCGATTTTTTACTTCACTTTTGCTTTCGGGGGCGGCATTTTCTTCCGAGGCGGTATATGCTCTGAATAACCATAATTTTGCCCTAGAAGGGGGATGATGCAGCGAGGATTGCAGGCGCTTCGCGCCTGCAATTCCATACCGGCACCGAAGGCCCCGGCGCTTACGCGCCCGGGGCGGCACTTTTGATCGGCAAGGGGGCTTTCAGCCCTACGGCCCCCCTGATCGCCACAGGTCTAATTGAATTGATTGCTTGTTATACGACAAGGTGATACTGGCGAAGAAAGACAAAGCAATGTAGACTGTTCACACTGACCAAAAGGGTGGAATTAACGGGTTAATTTAACGGTGATCAAAGCTGAAACAAGCAGCCAATTGTTAACAATTTTTTGCAAGGTAGATTAAATATTTGTCCCAATAATCCGTCAATTACTCCAAAACACGAAACTATTTCATATTTTGATACATTTGGACGATGTCAGTTTGTAATCCTGATTTCTATAAGTATAAAGTCTACTTTTTTCAAATATGTTCTGAGTACTAGCATTTGTATTTCATAACGAATAAGGATAAATTATCCCTCTGTGTCATAAAATAACGCGTGTACCACTGAATTCCGGCAATTTCGAGCATTTCTTGCTAGAGCAGAAAGAAACAAACACTTGGTGGTATCCTCTGCCTCAAATCAAAAGCCATTGCGATGTCTCACTGCATCTTTTCATGATAAGCGAATTGGTCTACAGAGAACATGACAGGAGCAAGTATAAAACATGAAAAACCGACCTGCCCTCAAAACCGACCGTTATATTTGTTTGAGGCCCGACACCTCCGTCGATGAAAACATTGCTTTGTGATACTTTTGCCTTTCCTTTTCCTTACAGGAGCACCTTACAGCCCTGGAAAGTACTTCCTGATCGTGAATGCACTTGTCACCTGTCTACTGCAAAACAGCCTGCAATGCTTAGACTGAGTGGAGCTGTTAGGCAGTCCATGGCTCAGTCGTACCCAAATTGTATTCTAGGTGTGATTAGACGCATCCCTTAAATGGTGAGAGTGTTATACAAACGACTCCATACATCATTTGGCTCTCGTGTTTATTTCTAGGACTGATTGAAAAATATACTTCTGATTTGCATACCTACTGGCATTGGCGGATCTAGGATTTAGTTTTTTTGGCGCCATGGGGGGCATCACCCCGAAAAAGTTCATCAAAATTAAAAAATCATCGGATTTTGCTCACTTAAGCATTGCTAGACGTTTTAAAATAAAACTTTTCTTTGTACAAATTGCGTAGATGTCCTTCTACATCAAAAAATGTGTAAATTTTCGCCGATTTCAGGCGGTTTTTGGGGATTTGCCCCTGATGCCCCCTTGGATCCGCCAGTGCCTACTGGTAGTTTAAACACGTGTGCTTCCCACGCTGGAGAAAAGCTGATCAAAAGTGACTGGTAGCCGAAGGACTTGTTTTACCCTTAGCACAAGATCCATATAACTGGTAAAGAGACTCAGAATAAAGCACCGAACACAAGACTCGCACAATGCCCTAAGTTTGGTGTCAGTGTGGTGGGTGTGACGACTGGCAGCGGTGAGTCAAAGAGGTTGCTGGGTCTGCCCAAAACGGCTCAAATCGCTGAATTTTATAGTTCCAAATTCCTGATTTTAAATCACAAATAATTTAATGAATGGCAGAACTGTTTTAAATCGAATTCTTAATGCAAAAGATGTTAAATTATCTTGTCATAATTTGTGTCAGATTTTCTGGCCCACTGCCAGCTTGACCCGTCCTGACCCTCAGTGGCACAGCAACAAGACGTGGGACCGTGGCACAGTCTGCCTGCCCTGGTGTACCGGCGGACCGGACCACAGTCGGCTGCTCTGGTGTAACGGCGACCGGCCACAGTCTGCTGCCTGGTGTACCGGCGGACCGGGGACAGTCACTGTGCCTGGTGTACCGGCGGACCGGCCACAAGTCTACGCCTGGTGTCCGGTGCAGTTACCAGAAACAACAGCGCTCGCCACACTGAAACTTGGTCAGTCCGGAGAGAGAACGCCCTGCCCGACTAGACCGTGGGGTGTCCGCTCTATCGAGCTATAGTATATCAGGGACCTCGCTAACTTGCTGTGCCACCGAGGCGCTCAGTACAGAGGTAGACAGAGCTGGGTGGTGGACTGCGGCCTGCTCCAATACTTTGTTTGATATGCTCAGTAACTTCACCGGCTTATGTGGCCGCGATGAAATCACTGAGTTTAGGCCACGAAAATACCAAGCTCCTGCTCTCGAAAGCTGGTGAATACCGCAAATCTTTGCGTTCCACGAATATATCGGAATACTCTGGTTCCTGTTTTAATCTAGCTGCACGATATACTGCATTCTCAACCGGCTGCATGAATGGATATTCGAGATTACCACCAGTTTTCTGGATCTTGTCAGCTGCGAGCTGTGGTGGTGGTCGGCGGGTCGGTACGGTCCCTGACACTGCGCGGTGCTCACCTGAACAGCCTCTGGCAGAACTTGCAGGTGAAGTAGCGGTCCGGCGACCCGTTGCGGTTACCCATGCCGTAGTGAGATCGGTCGTCCATCTCGAATGTGGTGTCCAGCATGGCTACGCCTGGTCGAAGTGGTCGGGACAGGTCAGAGAACGTTTAAGCGCCAGATACCTACTTTACACACCTCTGTCACTACAGAGCAAGGGATACAGGCACAATTGTTCATTACAAGAGAAGTCATCAAGCAAGCAGGCGCAGACTGCGTAGAAGAACTGTAGGGAAAACATTGAATTTCGAGATTTTAGTGGTCGATAATTTAATGATCATCAAAATGTTCATCGCTTGAGGTTTTACGGGTGCCGCCGATATATAGAGAATGCCTTGCAATATAACGAATAATCAGTAGCTTGATCATACAACACAACAATTACAAATCCCTTGTTCAGATTGAACCCTCAGCCCACATCGCATGTGAGAAAGCATGGAGGAACACACCGTTTAGCCGATCAAGCGGTCAGCCTTCGCCTGTCTCAGGAGCACAGCTTTAAGCCACCACCTGTGAGGAGCCCGACCCACACCTCTTATCTCCACCTCTCAGGAGCAGCACACACACCCTTCACCAGTGAGCTGAGTCAAACCTCCACCTCTCTGGAGCACCACACCCATCCTCCACCTGTGAGCTGAGTCAAACCTCCACCTCTCTGGAGCACCACACCCATCCTCCACCTGTAAGCTATTTAGCCTCCACCTTCACCAACACCACATCTTACCTTAGCCTGTCCGGAACATACCATTTAACCTCCACCGGTCAGGAGCCCATCATTACAGTTGTGTTGTGTTTTAGTCTCGATGGTGTTAGTGATAGTGCAATAGCTGTAGTAGCCTTTGTAGCTGGCTGGCATACCATCCGATCACCCGATCAGCGGCTAGCGGTTAGAAAACCGCCGGTATGCGCCTGTAAGGGTCACTGAACACTCATGGTGCTCAGGTCAGTGACTGTTAAGCTTATAGCAGGCTTCGCTGGCGAAGCAGTGTGAGTCAGCTGATTGGAGCATTGATGGAGGCGCTCGTCAGGACCTGCCCCAACGCAAAGCCAGCATGCCAGCGGAGAGTGATAGCGAGAAGTGAAGACAAAACATTACTTACTACCGCACTTTTAGATGACTTTCGCATGCAATACATGGTATCTGAAACACCCAGAACATGCATTTAGGTCAGGGAGAAGAGCAGACACGACTATTCACTTTCACATGTCCCGATGAGTTTATCATGCAATTGATCGCGCGCCCCGACACGCCCACAACATGCATTTATTGCTGTCAGTGTGAACCACAGACCGCAGGAATGTCACACAGGGTCACGACTGGCGACGCTGTCAAGTGACCGGGAGGACGGTAGGAGGCAGGCAGAGAACGAGGCAGACGAAGTAGGAGCAGGACAAGAGTAGGAGGCAGGACCGAGAAAGGAGGACCGAGTAGGAGCCGACCGAGAAAGGAGGCAACGAGTGGAGGCGCCGAGAAGGAGCAGACCGAAGTAGGAGGCAGGCGGAAGAGCAGGCAGAGAAGGAGGGCAGGGAAGGAAGGAGGCAGACCGAGTAGGAGGTAGGGAAGAGAAGGAGGCAGGACCGAGAAGGAGGAAGGACAGAGTAGGAGGCAGGACCGAGTAGGAGGTAGGGAAGAGAAGGAGGCAGGACCGAGTAGGAGGCAGGACCGAAATTGAGGCAGGACCGAGTAGGAGGCAGGACCGAGTAGGAGGTAGGGAAGAGAAGGAGGCAGGACAGAGAAGGAGGCAGGACCGAGAAGGAGGCAGGAGAGAGGAGGAAAGACAGAGAAGGAGGCAGGGCGGGGCTGGGTAGCATCGGGTAAGAGCAAGGCAGGGACTAGGGACAACCGGACTGGGCAGGACCGAGCCAGAGTCGGAGCAAGGCAGGGGCCAGGGACAACCGGACTGGGCAGGACCGAGCCAGAGTCGGAGTTCGCCAGCCGAACACGGTAGAGTTGCATGTCCACAGGTGGCATAATCAGGGCTCATAGGATGGGATCCCCGGATCAGCCGAGGGCGCCTGCACCACGCACCGCACGAAGGCCTCGCTGAGTTCCGCTCGGTTTCGCCCAGACGAACCGGCCCAGTGGCTCGGTTTGGCCAGACGATCCGGCCCAGTGGCTGATACCATTCGCTGGTTCGGCTGGCTAGGCTAGGCTAGGCTCGGCTCGGTTCGGCTTTGTTCGGCTCGGTTCGGCTCGGTTCGGCTCGGTTCGGCTCGGTTCGGCTCGGTTCGGCTCGGTTCGGCTCAGTTCGGCTCTGCTATGCTAGGCTCGGCTCCGTTTGGCTCTGGGGTCGGGATAGGATAGATCGGATGCAGATATGTCCAGCAGGAGTGCTTACAAGACAACAGCAAGACGACAGACCAATACATATGTATCCTGGATATGCCACCCACAATGACAGAGACGTAGGTTCCATGCAGCTCTAGCTAATGCTCGCTAATCTCTCTTCAATTGAGTCTATCTTGCCACCATCAGTGAGACTCCACCCTCTCAGACGACAATCACGTCATTTATGCTCCAAGGTGAGCAGGCGCCGACATGTCAGATTATCCGGCCGCGGATGAATTGAGCTGCTTGCATGTTCACCCGCCAACTCCCAATCTCACAGTCGGTTAGGCAATCAGCAGTGACGGTAGCGGAGAACCACACGGATGACTGCAAGGCACCTGTTTATCCCCACACGAGTTCAATCACGCCCAGACAGACAGGTGGGCACAGCGAACCATGCAGAGACTATCTACAGCACTCAACGCCAAATCGCATAACACGGCTGGACGGTGAAGGCCCCTGTTCGCGGCCTGATCCCGCCGCGGCTATTATGGCTAACACGCGGTAATCTGCCGTGCGGCACAGAGCCTGGGCAGCGCGTGCTGGCTGCGGCGCGCTGCAGTGCTGGTGGGGAGGAGGCCGGGGTGTTGATTGATGCGCGGCGGTCCGGCCGGCGGCTGGTGGCGGCGGCGGCGAGCTGACTGTTTTTGCAGCAGTGGTGCCGCCAGCCACCGCTCCCGTGTTACGCCGGGCCTTTCAGTCCTGGTTAGGGCCCGCCGGGGGCGTGCCGCTCGCGTCGCCCGCCCGCCGCCCGGCGCCCGGCCTGGCCCGGCGCGTGACGGGCACGGCTGAGTGACTGGACTCTACAGGCTTTAGCCGCGACACTACAGGCCCTCAGCCAGACAGCCGGACAGCCGGACAGCCACATAGCTGGACAACGGACAGCCACATAGCTGGACATCGGACAGCCATATAGGTGAGAGCCAGAATGACAGCTAGGAGGACAGGTGAGTGGCAATAGGCGCAAATCATAATTTAAACATGGTCGAATAGTGCAAAGTGTATTAGATACGACTTAAGTTCTCGTTAACATGCAATTGCAACTTCATGATTTTGACGTTTGCAAAGCATTACGCTGCATGAAACTTAGTTAACTGAATAGTTGGATGTTCCGTGATGGCCACGAAGGTGACAAAATTGAAATTTTGAGCTAAAGCTGATTTACCTGTATAGGAAAGGAAAAACATTTCGTGAATTCCGCAAGCCTGATGGATATGTTTTCCTGAACTGAGCGTCGCATGCAGGCTGTATCAATTATACGAAAAATCCGTTGGGTCTTTGAAAAGGTCTTCAATTAAGAACGGGCGACTTTTGCGAAATAATAGAGATGGTGGATGCGAAATTATAGAAAAGCTTCCTTGCATTTGTAAGGAAAACAGATAGGTTAACTGTAATCAGTAAGAACCACCACATGGCGCCACCAAACTAGGACTAGACCACCTTTTCGACGACAGAAGCACACTTAGGTATGGACAACACGCATGCATGGTTGCCAGAAAATGTGAGACAATGGCTGGTTGGGAAGCCTTTGAAGCGTGGCAAATGACCGTTACATTCTTAAGGAGCTGTAACAAACTATGTAGATGGTACGGTTGTCCGCGGCGGCCAACGATAGACCCATAAGGCACCAGCGCTAGAGCGCATAGCTCGGCTTTAGGTTCGGTGGGAATTTTTTGCCAGTTGCCGGTAAACACGGTGGCGATCTGAATTCGACTTTGCGTGACTTTGAAGTGTGCCGTCGGTGGCCGATGGACAGCCGACATTGCTAGTTGTTCATGCTACCGGCTAGCGATCAGCCGCGTGTACACCGCAGCCGACACGTCCGGGCGACCATTTGCAGCACATAAGTGCACGCCAGGCCGCTAATACGGTGCATTTTTCCAGCGGCCAATGTCAGAACGCAGAACGTCCGCGAACGTGGGAGGCAATACACAGGAATACGGTGTCGGCCCCGCGGCGCAACATGATTAATGAGCAGGCCACTCTCTAATGATCCACTTAGCGGCAGGACAGGGGACGACGTGTGCTCGGTGGCTGGTGGCGTGTTCACCGACACCGGCTCCCGATCTATCCTCGTTGTGTCGACGCCTTGTATTGCTTGCAAGTGACAGTCACGTCACGGCAGAGTGCTGGTGAGCGTCCACCGACTCACCTGAGTTCGAGTGCTCCTGCGATCCAAACACGTCCACCTCAGAACACCGAATGGTGCCTCGACGCCGCTACAACGCCTTGGTCTTCCATCTTCATTTTTTCTGCACATTTTTGCACAATGCGTGACAAGTTTCGTGACGTCATTCGGTCCTCCCCCGCGGCGTGATTGGTCGGCGAGGCTGTGACGCGGTGGCGGGGCGCGCTGCCATTGGTCGGTGGCTGCTGAGGGCGGGGTCGGAGAGGCTGCATTCAGGGAGGCCGTCCAGCCGACAGCGCCAGTCGGAACAAAGACGGCCGGACGGGGGACGTACTGAGGCTCCGCAGCACGGCCGAACGGCCCGACCGAACGGAACGCACTCAACTCACAGCATACAGCACACAACACACAGCACACATCATACAGCACACAACATACAACACACAACTCACAGCATACAACTCACAACACTCAACACACATCATACAGCACACAACACAACACACCCATACAGTAACACAACAGCACAACACACAGTACCTATACAGCACACAACACACAGCATACAGCACACAACACACAACACACATCGTACAACACACAACACACAGCATACAGCACACAACACAACACACACCATACAGCACACCAGGGGCGGCGCCACCGGGGGGCAGTGGGGGCAGCTGCCCCCTGGCGTCAGCCAGGGGGGCAACAGGGAAACCGGGATCTTTTTGGAACCCCCGGGAATTTTCAACGGAGGAAACGGGACTCGGGTAACGGGTGGCAGCCTGCTACAACTGGCCTAAAAGAATGGAAAATTATGTGGCTCTGGTCAAATTTCTTTGAATGAGGCAAATCCTGCATGACGCCACTGTAGGCCTCCCGATACTAGACAGGAGGGTCCAACACTAGTACTGGACAGGAGACCCCCCCCCAGTTCCAGAACAGGGGGCCCCATACTAGACAGGAGGCCCCAGTGCTAGACAGTAGCCCACCAGTACCAGACAGGTGGCCCCCATACTAGATAGGAGGCCCCATACTAGACAGGAGGCCCCCATACTAGACAGGAGGCCCCATACTAGACAGGAGGCCCTCCAGTACCAGACAGGAGGCCCCCATACTAGACAATAGGCCCCCCAGTACTAGACAGGAGGCCCCCATACTAGACAGGAGGCCCCTAGTACTAGACAGGAGGCCCCTAGTACTAGACAGGAGGCCCCCTTACTAGACAGGAGGCCCACCAGTACTAGACAGGAGGCCCCAATACTAGGCAGGAGGCCCCAGTACTAGACATGAGGCCCCATACTAGAAAGGAGGCCCCCATACTAGAAAGAATGCCCCCAAGTACAAGACAGGAGGCCCCCAGTATTAGACAGGAGGCCTTCAGTACTAGATAGGAGGCCCCCAGTAGGTACTAAACAGGAGGCACCCGGTACTAAACAGGAGGTCCCATGTTACTAGACAGGAGGCCCCGTACTAGACAGGACCCCCCAGTTACTAGACAGGAGCCCCCCAGTACTAGACAGGAGCCCCTGGTAATTAGCAGGAGGCCCCAGTACATGATAGGAGGCCTTACCCCCGGTAGGTACTAGACAGGAGGTCCCCGGTAAAAGATAGGAGGCCCCGGCGCTAGACAGGATGCCTCTTCCCCCAGTACTAGATAGAAGGTCCCTGGTACTAGACAGGAGGCCCCCCGGTACTAAAATGGGTCCCTAAAAATTATCCCTATAATTCTATAACTTTCGGATTTGGCCCACTTTCTTTTGAGGAGGCCTCCATTTTCACCTTTATGATATATATATATATATATTAGTATATATTATAATATATATATATATCTTATATATATATAAATATATATATATATATATATATATATATATACATATATATATATATATATATATATTTGTAATAATATCAATCTGAACTAGGTCCTAGCCCCGACTATAAACAAGGGGGATATAGCCCCATCTCCCAATGTATGTGCCCCTGGTCTGACCTAGCCTTCATGAGGCCCCTGTCCGACAACAAAATCCAAATTTTCGCACCGCTTCGTGGCGCAATTGCAATAAAAATTAAATTGTATGCGGGTCAATTTTTTTAGCGTAGCGGCGTAGGATAAAAATATTACACCACTCACGAGTATAAAGATGCGTTAATCGACTCGGCTTCGTCTCGTCGATTAACTGCATATTTATACTCGCTCGTGGTGCATTGAACTGTTTTGCTTATAGGTTGTTACTTTAAACAAATCTATAATTGGGCAAAATAGTTGGGTTCATCACTTTTTACCGCATTTTTAAGCGCATTAGAGCACTTTTAGAGGTCCGCAGTCCGGCACCATACGCAAAGCGACGCATAGATGAGAATGCATATCTAGGGCGTAAGATTCAAAATTTTCGCGCCGCTCCGCGAAGCAATTATTTTTCCGCAATTTCCAAGAGTTTCAGGACTTGACCCCCTCCTCCAAAAAATATTCGAAGTTTCGTATAGCTGATTTCAAAACTGGTGTCACTGGTTTCAACGTTGAAAGGGTAGACCCTCAGTTTATTAACTCCAGCTTGTAAAAGTTAGTATGGCTCATGTCATGCCTGCCATGCTGCATTTTCCATCCTTGTAACATGCCTTTTCAGCCGTTTTGTTTAACTCTTTCAATGCTTGGGAATGGGGCCCATTCCAAATTAGGGGAGGGGTCCTTTCAAAGCGCCCTCCCCCGCAGAACAAAAACCTGGCTACGTGCTTGACCTTATATATTCTTTTCGTTCTTTCTGGTGAATGAAATCCTTCAAATAGTAGCTCTGTGGTATGCAATATGACATAAAAAAACGATTTTAACACGCACTCTTGAGGGACTCTGATAATTACACGTCCTGGAGGGGTGATAAAAGCAAACAAACATCGGTATCGCCAGAGTAGCCCCAACTTGATGGAGGCCCCTACAGTCAGGGAGGCCCCCCTGGGAGAGGAGCCCCCCCCCCCTGGGAAAGGAGGCCCCCCTGGGAGAGGAGGCCCCCCTGGGGGAGGAGGCCCCTCTTCGACTTTGCCCCCAGGCAAAATCTGGTGGCGCCGCCCCTGCAGCACACAACACACACCATACAGCACACAACACACGGTCACACAGATATCACACAACACATTGGGTGCCATATAATCGTAGACATTGTGGGACCCTAAAACAGCAACTCACCATCACCACACGAGACCGGGCCGACAGGGCTTCACACAGCACATAGCGCTAAAACTCCTGGCCAATCGAGCCTCGCCCAACACACGATTGACTGGGTCCCACACAACACACAACACACAACACACAGCACACAGCAATCAACACACAACACACGGCTGAGGGGTCTCACACAACACACAGCACATGACCTCCCACAATGCACACAACTCACGGCCAGCTACACTGCACACAGCACACAACACTGCTAACCGGGCCTCACGTAACGTAGAACACACAAACCCGATCTCAAGTCATTGTCTTTAAAAGCTTGGGAGTTAAAGTTGCAAGTTGCGTCTCATACCTCAGTGCGAGTCAATAATGGGCAGCTTCTGGTGGCTATTTCTATATTTATCATCTTTAACAAGTTCTACCTTACATCCATGCATCGCAATGTACGTACGCAGACAACAGAACGCAACATGCTTCGTAGTTGCTTTTGAATTAAATAAAACATTCGAAGAGGCAAAGTTAAAATCACAAAACATTCAAACTTTGCCATGAGCGCATAAGGGCGGATCCAGGACATTTAGGAGGGGGCCGCAGGCCCATTTAGGGGCGTCTTCCAACAATCCAAGGGCGCCAAAGGGGCACTGAGTGGTTTGAGGGGCGCCCTGTAGTGATAATAGGAATTCCAAGTGCTCACAGGCTGTCCATCGCCGGACAGCCCGTTGGGCGACCTTTTGACGTTCGGGGGGGGGGGCGACCCCTGCGGACCCCCCTGGATCCGCCCCTGTGGGCGCATGCATCCTGTCAGAACTGTAGAGTTAAAAAGAAGACAATGGGTGCACCGCTTGTCAATGCCAGTGGCCTCATATTTAACACTGGTGAGCGCTTCTGATGCCCAATTTGGCGCATTTCACACTGGTGAGCGCTTCTGCTCCCCATTTGGCGTGGCATTGATGGATGCGTGCTGGAGTGAACAAATGGCGGCCTAAAAATGCTGTACCGCTACTGTACCGTCTGCGCAGAGCATAACTGAGGCACCGTCTCCGCCTGAACTGGGCGTGAGTGTCATGTTCGGCACAGGCCATCACCACATATATGCACCGTATCCCCGTGTAATAGATATTAAACAGCAGTAAGCTTTGACACGACAAGGCGGTGCTACTGCGAAGTGGGGGCCCAGGCATCAGAGCTTTTATTTTGAATCTATATATAGGTGCTGATCTAACACTACTAGTTTACTAACACTACTAGTTAATTAGTTAGGCTCAGCCGAATACTCGAAGGCGCTATCGAACTAAATGTCGCTCTACGTAATGTTTTCAAAAGCTTGTCATAGCAGTACATTTGTGAAATTGTCATTTAAATCATGTTTGTTTTACTGAAAGCTACCTTTTGAAGCTTGAGTGACGATTCAAGCCCCATACCCGACTTCGTGATGCCTCTTTGGTATAAACGTTTTATATATATATATATATATATATATATATATATGTGATATATATATAAATATATATATATGTAATATATATATATATCTTATATATATACATTATATATATAGCATATATATAGTATACATACTATATATATTATCTATATATATATATATATTATATATATATATATATATATATATATATATTTACACAGACTTGATTCTCGATTCAAAGAATCAAATGTTTTAATTAATTCACGTTGATTCAAAATTTAAATTATATATGTTGAATTTATGTAAAATCAATCAAACTTGAACATACATGTATATGAGAATTAAAAAACGCTGTTACAATACATCATATTTTCAGTATAAATTAATTGTAGCCATTTATACCTGGAATTTATACTGACATGTAGCCATTTATAATGTAGTTTAGAATTTATATATACTATATATTTAATAAATATATATATATATATATATATATATATATTTATATATATATATATATTATATACTATATATACTATATACTTACCATACTCTCTCTCTCGTTAATGGTGAATTTTATATTAGATACTCGTAATATTATATACTCTATTATTATATTAAGCTAGTGTGTGTGTGATCATAGACTTGATTCTTCTTCGATTCAAAGAATTCAAATGTTTACATCTAATTCACTGTTTGATTCAACATTTAATTATATATGTTGAATTTATGTAAAATCAATCAAACTTGAAAAATACATGTATATGAGAATTAAAACGCTGTTACAATAATCATGTTTCAGTATAAATTAATGTAGCCACTGGGACTCAATTGTACTTGCACAGTTAACCATATGCACTTGAATCTTAAAGAATTGTCAAATATTTTGATTAAATCAGCCTTGATTCCATGCGAGCTTTCATTCAATCACGATTCATGAATCAAAAGATCTGATAGTGAATTGATTATTTTTGTTTTATTCCAGGAACTTCGATTGAACGATTCCAATTTATTTATTCAGAGTCGAGTCAATACCCCGTCTGTTTAGAAGTTCTCCATTTCTACACCTTTCTTACTCCTACTTCTTTCCTTTTTCCATTCCCACTTCTTCCTACTAACATCTGACGACGTGGGTCCCCAGCGAGCGTCCGGGGTCAAAATGCACAGCCACTGTGGTATGGTAGGAGTTCACCAGGATCAACACGTGGTAGGAGTTCAACACGATCAACACGTGGTAGGAGTTCAACAGGATCAACACGTGGTAGGAGTTCACCAGGATCAACACGTGGTAGGAGTTCACCAGGATCAACACGTGGTAGGAGTTAACCAGGATCAACACGTGGTAGAAATTCACCAGGATCAACACGTGGTAGGAGTTCAACAGGATCAACACGTGGTAGGAGTTCACCCGGATCAACACGTGGTAGGAGTTCACCAGGATCAACACGCGGTAGGAGTTCACAGGCATCAAACACGTGGTAGGAGTTCACCCAGTCAGCACGTTTGGTATTAGTTCACCAGGATCAACACGTGGTTAGGAGTTCACCCAGGATCAACACGTGGTTAGGAGTTCACCAGGATAACACCTTCTGCTTCACACTGGTAGCAGAGTCGCGGTGGGAACAACATTTTCCACACATCACGGCACCCGGTCCTAATTCCGAATCAGATTTCGCCCACACTGGGTGCTACCTACCAAATGCAGCTCGCGTGTCCTATCGGCTGTGTAGGTGCCGACTGTGTGCGGCCTTCTGTTCAGCAGGCTGCACGAACACGGCCGAGTGACCAGCCAGCCGCTCCGGCCGCGGCTGAAGCCACTGGTGCGAGATGGCAGATTAAGAGAGACAGCAGACACAGGACGGCCGCCCGACAAAGGACGGCAGTTGGTATATACATAATGGCTAGCTCCCGCAGCCATTCGGATAACAAAATGTAACATATAGGTGAAATATAATATATGGAATCGTATATATGTTATTACCTTGCTCCTGGAATACAGCATGATGCAAAAAAAAGATTTAATGCAATGAACCAAACAGACACAAAGAATGAAGGGACAAGACGAAGGTAAGCTTTAAGAAAGCTTCACAACCTTCGGAGCTTCTGTCCAGATAATCTACTCCATACACGAAGCTCTTCAATGCAGTTGCGTGCTACTGATCGCTGGACTGGCAGCGAGAACATGCATTGGCTTGCCACTGTGTGACACACTCCTCAAAAGGTGGGAAATTCCGCAGCATTATGACGAGCACACTCGTTCAAAGGTGCCTTGTGTGCCTTCCACGGGCTTGGAATAACCGAGAACACGAGTCGAAGCGTCCGTCCGCCACGTCAGAGGCCGGCTTCGGTGTTATCTTGACACATTGCAAGGAAGTCTGCTTTGATGTCCAAGGCTGACTTTGTGTGGCTTACTGTCAACACCAGATATCCCGATTCCCTAGACGGATCGACATGGCGAGTCGGATTAGCATGCCAGCTAGGCTATATCTGCATCACGGAACCCTACAGGCGGAAAATTTAACACCACCTGGATGTGTGAGTATAGTAAGTACATTGTCAAGCTTTCCAAATGTGACAAATCACACCACCTCCCACGGGAAAAAAGGACGGAATATGCAGTATGTCACCTATTGCATGCTCAGGTGACCACAGAAGGCTTTGTGGTTGAGTTGAGTTCTTAGGGCTAGATGAAAGGGATGACCGCTTGCTTGACAGCCGAAAAATCCGGTTGAGGCAGTCGAGCTGGCGTACTTCGCGAGCTTAGTGTGTGTGTGTCTGTATGCGTCACCCCAATATATATATCTAGCGCTATTTCATGAAATGCTCACTTTAGGGTAGCAACGCATGGTAGCCAATGGTATTTAGGGAAAACAATGGAAAAGAACATATGCTGATTCATTAAAAATCCAAAACGTCGCCAAAGCTGAATACTGACAAATTATCCTTGATATCCCACTGTAATGCAGTGAATATGCATTATACTGCATCAGTGCATCATATGGTTAATGGTATTAAGCATTACTGAACGATGCTGGTATGTAGATATTTGTGATCGAGACGTTTTTTATTACTGCACGAGCACAGCGAGTGCAGTAGTTTTGAAAACGCCGAGATCACAAATATTTTCGTACACAGCAGAGTTTGGTAAATGCTTTATTTTGTCATGTGCCAGGGACATCAAAATATATTGGCTCAAGAAGTGTGGTATAAGTCTTAACTTTGTAAAGCAAAAATGCCCTAGGGCAAAATTATTTTACCAGAGCGCGTGAAAACAGTGAGTGTGGGATAAAAACCTGACTGGAATTCTGAAAGCTTTGTTGACTTCGCTTCCAAGGCTTCTTCAATTTTATCGAAGTCTAAGACTGACCAAAATTTTGCATTTCCTTCTCTGGTAAGGACCTAGTCATGATTGAAAATGTATTTAAATAAAACATTGAATGACTCACGTGGCATATGGCAAAAATCATACCACACTCAACCGGAATAAACTTTCAAAACCTCTTTGCTTTCTTGATTTTTTACCTCGGCCTTGGGCCTCGTTCAAAAATCAAGAGAGCACCTCGGTCTTGAATATTTATTTATACCGGTCTCTTGCGGTATTAATAAATACCATACGGGGCCGATAAAATAATTTATTTAGGACCGAGATCGATGTTGGATTTTCCGCCCGAGACCGAAGGTCGAGGGTGGAAAATCCTTAAAAGACCGAGGTCCTAAATAAATTATATCGGCCTAGGTGTGGTATTCATTCTATCATATGTCTTCCTCCGTTTTGAAAACTGCGTAAGCAATGCTTGGTAAAATGTAAATGCCCGGCGGGCCGAAGGCTTTGACCAATTGACTTAACATTGCTTACTTAACATTGACCAATTGCCTTAACTTACCACACGCTCGCGCAATTGCTAAAAACATACTGACACATATGATAATATATATTACCATAAGTCGCCAGTGCGGACATGCCAGTGCATAATGCGGAAAATACCACACTCCACGTGCTAATGCTTTTTATATTGCTCCGCATATGGTAAGTGTATTGTGCAATCAATAAACTGAATAAATACACATTTGCATTCATCAGTACATTAAACGCAACACTGCATCGGATTAAAAATGAAAGGAAAAACATGCGCTCACCAAAACGCACAACGGTGGAACAATTCATGTGATCTTAAGTGATCTTAACGACCAGGTGTTTGCCTGACATAATCTCATATTGAATTGATCAATGATCAAAATGTGATTCATTTTTCGAAGTTTTTACCGCATAATATCCATGTTGAAAACAACGAATAGAATTAATAAGCGATGATATACACTGTACAGCCGTGCCTGTTTTACGCATTTCCGAATCTTTTACGAGTGGTGTAATAGACCTGCGCTGTAAAGCCTTACCTTCCTTGATTTCAGAAAGAAATAAGTGTACTCCATTTTGTTTCGATATATCACTATTCACTTCAAATCAAGCAAAAATGAGCATCAGGTAGCAGTATAGCTACCTCAAGCAGCGCATTATCAACCGCAATAACTCATCCTTGTTCCAATCCGCCATTAACGTCAGATTGGAGTGTCGAATCGATGTCTCTGACATCCCATAAATCATCAATACTGGTTTTCACTTTTGTTTTACCGACGACAACTAGTAATCGGGCCGTTTATCCTGCAGATCCGAAGATAGCGTGACTGCGGTCAGTTAGAGTGATTAATTTCTGTACACAGAAGCCACGTGCCGATCCCGCAGGTAAACAGGTCTGCAGACGGCTGGCCAGCAGGGTAACCCCGCTGCCCGCGGGTCAGCGGCGCGTGCGTCAGCTGACCGAGGGCAACACTGCAGCAGCGTGCAGCTATGTGCTCTACACGGGTCAGGCAGGACGCATCCGGGTAGGCAGCTCCCGATAAATAACAGCTATGTCGTGTCCGTTCATCCCATGTGTGTGTGTCAGGAACATGGCCCCTGTTCTGCTATGTGCACGGTGTTCTCAGTTTGACGATGTACCTACGTGAGCGTGATGGATTGACGTGTGTCGGGAAATAGAGTTCCTTGATGCTCGGTTGTGCTGTATGTTGCGAATTCTTTTGTATTGGTAGGGATTAAGTGGCACTATATGGGACCAGCAAAGATTAGCAAGTTGATCTTAAATTCTTGATAATAGACCTCACATTCGTGAGTGGACACCATCGCACATGAACAGTCAAATCACGTTAAGTCAAATCACAAATCAACCTTGGCAAAACCTCAGCAATTAATTGAATAAAAAAACAAAATTGTACAATAAAAAATCGTGATGTCAAATTATATGCATCCAAAATACAGCTATGTGATGATGTGCTATGCCATCACGGTCATCATTTGGTCATGCACCGGCTTTGATCCACTATTGACCTGCTTCAATGACATCTTACAGTCCAGCAGAACCGACTGTCAGCTCTGCAGGGAGCTGCAGTGGTTACGGCCCACTTGGGACAAACTTACGTGATGTTGACGGCACCTTCAATCCTGACATCGCTGGTCGCCAGCTAAAAATAAAGTCCCGTTGGAAAGCTGTTAAAGTCTTGTCTGGTACCATACCAGCTTTGGTGTAGGTTTCATGCTTCCAGTTCGGTCGGAGTTCAAGGAACAGGCTCCGCCAACAATAACTGACAGAAGCCGTTTGTGGGAGCTTATCCCTGCGACAAGCCGTGTTTATTTGCCGAAACTAAGATAAATGAGTGCAGGTGGTTGTCACTTGACAAACTTCCGAATCAAAGAATAAACTGTTGATTTACTAAAAGAATGATATGTGACCAAAAACAGGCAATGACAGCATTTGCCCAAGTTGTATTTAAGCGCTTACATTCCCAAACTATTTCGATATCTATAATGTTAGCTTCTAACGCATGGACAGCTTTATCATTTTTTTTTTAACAGTTACTTATTATGTTTCATAAATATCAACGTTCTTGACGCACCTTTGCCGCTTTTTTATTAGGCTTATTGTATTTTCACAAATATCCCATGACATGTCCGATTAATATCCTGCAATATAATGTAATTCGTACAGCTGTACTCCAGGGAAAGCTATTCTGGGTGGCGCTTTTTCATGCATCATGACCACCATGATACATAATCTGTAAATGAGTGGTCGGTATGTTGACGTGTCTCGTCGGTAGGATAGAAGCGGTGTTTAGAATGGCTGGCCCATCATATCAGCACTTCCGGCTATCATGACGCCTCATGCCGTCAGGTAAGCAGGCTGATATGAGCCTTCATGTCGTCAGGTAAGCAGGCTGAATATGAACGCCTCATGGACGTCAGGTAGCAAGCTGATATGACGGCCTCATGACGTCAGGCTAAGCAGCGATATGACGCTCATGACGTCCAGGTAAGCAGCTGTATGACGCTCATGACGTCAGGTAAGCAGTGATTAAAAATGAACGCCTGCATGCGTCAGGTAAGCAGCTGATATGACGCCTTCATGCCGTCAGGTAAGCAAGCTTGATATGACGGCCTCATGCCGTCAGGTAAGCAGCTGATATGACGCCTCATGCCGTCCAGGTAAGCAGCTGTATGAAACGCTCATGACGTCAGGTGGGCAGCTGAAATATGAACGCCTCATGCCGTCAGGTAAGCAAGCTGATATGACGCCTCAATTGTCGTGCAGGTAGCAGCTGATATGACGGCCCTCATGAACGTCAGGTAAGCAGCTTGATATGACGCCTCATGCCGTCAGGTAAGGCAGACTGATATGAACGCTCATGTCGTCCAGGTGTAAGCAGCTGATATGACCCTCATGACGTCAGGTAAGCAGCTGATATGACGCTGCATGACGTCAGGTAAGAGCTGGATATGAGCCTCATCCCGCCGTCAGGTAAGCAATCTGATATGACGCCTATGCCGTCAGGTACAGCAGCTTGATA
Organism: Semibalanus balanoides; assembly: GCA_014673585.1. Classification (NCBI taxonomy): domain Eukaryota; kingdom Metazoa; phylum Arthropoda; class Thecostraca; order Balanomorpha; family Balanidae; genus Semibalanus; species Semibalanus balanoides. Next base: position 7,376 of record VOPJ01014471.1, on the reverse strand, counting down.
TGACGCCTCATGCCCGGTTTTTCCCATTGGGGTAAGGCAGCTGGATATGACGCCTCATGGCCGTCAGTAAAGCAGCTGATATGACGCCTCATGGACGTCATGGTGGGCAAGCTGATATGACGCCTCATGCGCGTACGGTAAGCAGCTGATATGAACGCCTCAATGTCGGTCAGGTAAGCAGCTGATATGACGTCTGACGTCAGGTGTGGCGCTGATATGACGCCTCATGACGTCAGGTAAGCAGCTGATATGACGCCTCATGCCGTCAGGTAAGCAGCTACTGATCAGGTGAGGAGCCGCCCAGTTTCGAAGCCTGTTCCTGCGCTGATCGGTTCTGATTGTAGGTACTGATTGCTCTGTTACGACGGGGGCGCTGTCACCTGCAATAGAAAGTTGATTTGCCTGCAGTGGTACATTTCAGGCATTCAGTTAATAATTTCTTGATCATTCGTTCATGCATTCATTGTTCCAGTTCACTTAACCATGCGTCGTTGTTTTAAATATATTCGTTCATTCATTACCGTCAGGAGTGATATATCAATGCAGCTGCAGGCTGTGATATTATTTGCCAATCTTGTCTTTCCCTCTTAAACATCACTCACGTCATACGGTCATACACGTAACTCTCACGGTATCACATTCTTATTATAAGAGCCTGTGACTGCAGCAATGCTAACTGCGTTACTCTCTCTACTGGGTTCTCATTCAGAAGCATATACCACCACAACGTCAGAGAACAGCAGCTCAGGGCTACCGGCACCGAGCATTTCCGTGAAGCACACCATTGATAACACTTACACCCTTGCAACTTTGCAGAAGCCGACTTTTGCACGGTAACACGGACAACTGAGCATTACGTCTCCTATCACGCGGATCGCGTCTGTGCATGTGTTCATGCGCGGTAAGTGGCTCGAATTAGGCAGCCCACTGCATGCTACCTCAACTCCTCCTACCTCCGCTGGCCGGATGTCCACACCAAGTTACCAATTATCTCCACGACTGAGTTGAGCTCTGACCTCATAGGTATATTATGCAAAATATCACACAGTTTGGAAAATCAGAGCTCATGGATTTAGTTTGAACGTCTTCCCTGACCTCAGTGGCGTCTCCAGGAGGAGGAAGTTTTCGATCGGGAGGGGGGAGGGCATAAGATAAAAACTATACTACTATTACTATAAAAAATAGCACCCGATTTGGCCCACTGAATTTTTAGAGAGGCATATTTTAACAAATTGTTCTATAAAAAATCATAGCAATTTGTTTTCCAGGGGACCCCAAGATACATCCACACAAAAGCTAGCCGTATTTGGCCAGGCCGGCAAAATACGTCGATTTTTGTGAGAGTACCGTGGGCACTGGGCACAGGCCCTATTTCGTGCACTGATGCACTAGCCAAATGGGCCCTGGGCCCGGTTCTTATAGAAACACTTACCAGTAAGTGTGACTTAGGCCAAAGTGACACTTTACGAAGGAGACCCTTTCGATGCGACCGGTTCCTTATGAGCCGCACTTTAAAGCCTCCTAACATAGAGTGTCACTTTCTTTAGGGCGACTTTTTGGCTATGCAGTGAAATGAGTTTTTGCATCTCTAAGTTTTCCTGTTTAATTCCAGTTTTATTCACGCAATAAAGGCATATTTTATGAGAGGTTTGCATATCACGTGACACACCGAGAGGCATTGCTGTCAGTGGAAAGATTAAATTTAGTAAATGCTCTTTGAATTATTCGGAAGGTCAATATGTTGAAGTCAAATGCTAGTAAATTTTGATTCCGGTCAACTTGAAACTAGTGACAACTGAACAGTAAAACTGAACCAGGGAGCAACTGAACGGCCACTGATAATGAACCAGGGCCAAACATAACTAGGGACTGAAGCATGAAACCGGGCAATGGTAAATCTTAGCAGAAAGCAAGTTTATATATAATTGGGGAAAATAAACCTAATACAGATGAGCAACTTTTTTTAACTAATTTAGTCGCAATGTTTTGACTGGATGGATTTCCGAGGTGCCCGCGCTAAGGATAGCTTGTTGCACAGGCCCTGGACCCACCACCCGATCACGCAATTCATAGCGTCTGGCAGAGTTTAGAAGCGATTGTTTTGCGATCGTCAAAGAATCGGAGGGTCCTCTCTTAGGGACAAAGGGTTATATTAGGCCAGAAAAGCCTGAGGCCTGCTCGGGCCTGGCAAGAGCCATGCCATGACTCGAGTCGACTGATGACCCCTCAAACCGACTGATTTCTCCTTCAGGCCGACCAAAGGCCCCCTCAAGCCGATCAAGGGCCCTATAAATTCATTACGGACTTGTGGGAAAGCGGCAGCTGATGGTTGGATGGATGGACCGCACAACAAATTCGAACACAATCAGCCCAGGCGTTGCGGGAGTTTGTGACAAGACACTTTGCAATATCCCTCACGCGGCACGCGCCATGTGCAGTGGAAGTCGTCCCAATGAGTCGGCACTGGTCTCGAACAGGGTCGGTTGGATAGGGCTACACAGCAAAGAAATATTAAGGCTTTAATTATACGAGGCTAGTATAAATAGTAAAGCACGGTTTCTCAAAAGGCGTCGTTACGGGCTGGGAACCGGTTGGGACGGCTCATATTCCCGATTTTTTTCCTCATATTACCCGGAAAGACGAGCGAGCGCCGCTTTAAATTGTCAGAGTAAGGTGTCCAATTTGTTCAAGGGAAATGGGTACTGAAAGTTGCATTGCAATCGGTTTGAATAAATAGAGCGTGTATTCATATATATTTAATAGATAAAACTTGTAATCCCCACCCCATCTGCACTGGTAAGGGTTAAAACACAAAACAGTCGATTGCATTTTCAACCCTTTATAACCAGTAAAGCGCCGTAGTTGGCGATGAACGAGCGAGCGCGAAGGAAATGTATGGTGAATTTCAACTCAACCGGGGAAGTAATTTCTGAGATACAAAAAATGTGCACGTGCAGAGACACCCATGCCTGACTTATGGAAATGTGGAGGCTGAGAGGTCCCTAACCACACACCAAATTTAAACACAATCGGCTCAGTCGTTCCTGAGATATAAAATAGGGGTGTGCACGTGCGCACGTGCAGAGCTACCCCACCCCTGACTTGTGGAAAGGCGGCGGCTGAAAGGTCCCCAACTACTCACCAAACTCGAACAAGCAAGTCGTGGTTCAGTCCGTTTCTGAAATATAAGATGATAGGGGTGTGGCACGTGCGCAACTGTGCAGAGGTAACGCTACCCTTACTTGTGAAAGACGGTGGCTGGAGGTCCCCTAACCACTCACAATTTGAAACACAATCGGCTCAGCCCGTTCCTGAGATAATAAAATCAGGGTGTGCCACGTGCGACGTGCAGAGTCACGGCACCCCTGGTTTGGGTGGAAAAGCGGCGTTGATTGAAGGGTCCTAACTCGACCACATCCAAATTGGAGCCGAATGGTCAGACGTGTTCTTGAGAGTATATAATAACGTGGGTGTGGCACGTGCGCACGTTGTGCAGAGGCACTCCATTCCCCTTGACTAGTGGAAAGCGGTGGGTGAGGGGTCCCCTACAGCGCACCACCGAAATTCGAGCACAATCAGCACCAGGCCAGTTCTTGCGGAGTTTTGTTGCGGTACGCATCACACATTTTAACACCCCGTCACGGCGGCACGCTGCCACGCGCAGTGGTAGTCACCAACATGAGTCCGGTCACTGGTAAATAAAACATGAGTAGGTTGGATGGGGCTACTCGGCAAAGAAGCCCGCTTGTCATCGGACGTGCGGTTCCAAGATATGCGCTTTCCTCAAAAAGCATCGCCATCGGGTCGGGTCGGGTCGGGGTGCGGGTCGGGTCGGGTCGCTCATAATCGATTTTTTTCCCCCATATGTGACATATGGGGAAAAAATAAAAAAATAAAGAAGAGCAAGCGGCTTCGCGCTCGTCGTAACTAATTGCATTCAGGAAAACAAATTCAGCGGTAATGTTAACAAAAAGTTGGGTAATATTGTTGTTCAATCTTCTATATTACTCCAGTACACAAACCCTCACTTACGCAGCCGTTTAGGGTTGGTACCACCTCCCTAACGCAAAGTCACACTGTAACCGGTAAGTTGTGACTTACGGGTTTAGTACGGGCTAAGATAAGAACGGACGCAATTTTCGAGCTTAGTGCGACTTGAAGTTAGGGTGGCTATAAGAACGAAAAATGGAGTTCTCACTAAACCAGATTTTCACTTAGCTTAGGGAGGCTTTAGGGTGACTTTAAGTGTGGCTATAAGAACGATAACTCGAAATTTTCAGTGTCACTTAGCCTAGTGCGGCTAGGTTAGGTTGGCGGCTATAAGAACCGGCCGCAGGTCAAGGTGAAATGCTTCAAGACTTGCTGTTTATTTAATTTAACCCAGATCGGGCTTTTCGCAAGGACCCCGGTCGACCCTCTATTTACCCCGGTCTACCCTCAGGGGCTAAGCCAACCCTTCAGGATCCCCGGCCGACCCTCCAAATTGGAAGCTCGCCCGTGACCGTGAGCATTATTGTGCCACAAAATAAAACTGAAAATAGTAATATGCTTGGATCCCAAAAACGGATTACGGGATCTAATCTCTGGGATCTGGATCCCGGATCCACTTGGATCATAGATTCACCTTCACAATTTGTCGAAGGATGCACAGGGATCATATATCCGTCTTCAACATTGGTCGACGGATCTGCCGGGATCTGAGGTCGCAGGCACCGTTTTGCACTGGGATCCACTTGGATCCCAGACCTGCCAGCATACAGATATTTATTTTTGGAAACCCTGCTTCAAATAATTGTCAGTTATTCAGTATTTTTCAGTTCGTTGTAAATAAAACTAGCACGAGCGTGTGCCTTTCGTTAGATTTTGTCCAGAAATACTACAACTACTGTATAATAAATACTGTATAACTGTGTAAATACTGTATAACTGTGGTATTATATAATACCGCATGAGGCCGGTGTAAATAAATTGTCGAGACCGAGGTGCTTTCTTGATTTTTGAACGAGGTCGAAGGCGAGGTCAAAAAATAAGCAAGCAAGAGGTCCCTCGGACAATTTATTCGCGGCCGAGTGTGGTAATGAATTTTTTACCATATGCCGCGGTAAGTCATTTCATGTGTTTTTTTTTTTTTTAATAATTTTTCAATCATGTTTTAATTATACTAGGTCCTTACCAGAGCAAAAATTATTTATTTTATAGTTAAATTTTGACTTGATAAAATTAAAAAAGCTTGGAAGCAAAGTCGACAAAAAGCTTTCAGAATTCCAGTCAGAATTGTATCACACACACTGTTTTCACGCGCTCTGGTACAACAAATTTGCCCTAGGGCTTTTCTGTTATACCAAGTTGTACCACACCTCTCCGGCTAATGTATTTTGATATCCCCGGCATATGGTAAAATTTATAAATCGGATCCTGTCGGATCCGAGATCCGTTAAGATCAGAGATCCATTTTCATTGTTTATCACGGGATCATGTGGATTGTGGGATCTAAGATATGTTGCCAAATTTGATCGAGGGCTCCTCTGGGATCCAAGATCCATTATTGTATTTTGTCGTGGGATCCAGTGGGATCCTAGATCCAACATTTGTTTTGTCGAAAGATCCTCTGGGATCATATATCCTTCTTTCAGATCCATGCACATGTTGCAACCGTATTGAAGGAACTGTGATGTTTTGCTTGTTAGTTTGTTTTTGCTGACAATAATCATTTTCGCCGAATCAGCAATGTACCTAAAGTGGGAACCGCGGTGTTAGCGGGGGCGGGGTGGTACCCCCTCTTTTGACGTGCCCCCGCTGCCAACAGAATGCCAAATTGAACGAAAGGCCATACATTTTGCGTCTTTTTAACATGCCAGCCAATGCAGAATAAATGCGAACAAATAATGCAATTATATTAGACCGAATGTGGATACTCGATGCATCAAGGGATAAGTAGACAGAGCCCAAGTTCGTCGTGGTCAAACGCGACGCCAGGCAATATCAGTGACCGATGCATTACAGCAATCTGGACAGCGGACACAGACCCCGAGACCCTGGTGGACCCTCCTGGGGAAGCGGATACAGGGGGAATCGGGGATTTAGCCCCCTCCTCTCGGGCAATCAAAGCGCAAAACATTGTATAAAAGCTGAATTGAAAATCATATCTCACTCAAAATATAGTGGGCCAAAGCCGGGATTTTTTACATTTTGGGGTTAGGTAGGGGACCTGCGACTGTCATTCAAGGGCCCTGTGCCTATTACTTTCCAATAAATGGGGCAACTGAGGGGCACGTGGCCCCTGCCTTGTACCGAGGTCCCTGGGTTTGATACCACTGCCCGGGGTCCCCTGTGTCCTGTGTTTAGTAACACTACCAGGGGCCCACTGACCGACAAAGGGGCTTCTGTTAGTCCCAGGGGCCCCGAGATGTCGGCAAGAGGAGACCTCTGGCTGTAATTGGGGGCCCTTGCCTACTCGTTTCCAACTAATAGGGCCCCTGACGAGCACGAGAAACCTACCGGGGACACCCTGTCTGGCACCAGAGGCCCCTAATTTTAGGAAAATTTTAGGTCAAAATTCGAAATTAATTTTAGGTCAAAATTCGAAATTAATTTTAGGACAAAATTCATTATAATAAAAGAAGAAAATGGACCCCCTCAGAACAAAGTGGACCAAATCCGGTGAGTAAGGAAAAATAGGGCTATGTAGGGTAGGTTGGCCCATCGATTTGTAAGAGGCCCTTTTAGCGGCCTGGACAAATTTCCATGGGTCCAGTCGTTTCTCCAGGGGCCCTGGTCTTTCATCCGTGAATCCCCTGATGCTCCGTCCTTGGAAATATCTTTGAAGCATGTTCGGAAATAGGGCTCTTCGGGCCCTTTTTGCAAAGGGGTACATAGGCCAAAGGAACACGTATGGACGTCCAAGGAGGGGGCAATTGCCTATTTTGTCCCTCCCATTTGGGTACGCATATGCCTGACCGACAATCATCAAATCATCCGCGTAAGTTACCTCCGTTTCAGTTACGTCTTCTCACGTGTGTCAGTGAATGAGTGAATGCTGTGAATATCTCAGAAAGCATCCTTCCTGCTGCCTGGGAACAATGGCTTAACCTTACTCCCCACCAGCCCGCTCTGGCAGTGTGGTGCATCGAGATTCTCATCTGACAAGCCTTCTCCCAGCCACCGTCATATGACCTGGCCTCATCCCAAAGCCAGGTATCGTGACGGGTATCGTGACGTCATGTTACCAGACCTCATCCCACAGCCAGGTACCGTGACGGGTATCGTGACGTCATGCTAGCACATCATCCCACAGCCAGGTACCGTGACGGGTATCGTGACGTCATGTTACCAGACCTCATCCCACAGCCAGGTACCGTGACGGGTATCGTGACGTC
>VOPJ01014470.1:0-17106 GCA_014673585.1 Semibalanus balanoides | reverse complement strand
AAAAGTTTTTTTTCGTTTTTTCCGATTTTTTTCACGATTTTTCCCCATTGTGTAATCTCGGATGCCAAATAAGGTGAGAAGCCCAAATCCGTGGATAATTTTTTTTTGTACTTTTTTGCCAAAAAAAGTTTCTCCTCCCCCCCAACCGAGCGGCTGGATCCGCCCCTGAGATCAGGTCAACGCAGTGACCTTGTAAATACAAAAAAGAACCAAATAGGCGTTGCAGCAAAATGACATTTCAGCAACAGCTGAAACGATTCTCTCGCCGTAAGCACCAATCGATTCAGAGCATACGATTTCATCAGCCGTTCTGAAACTGGTGACCTCAGGTCATCACCGTGACCTTGTAAATGCAAAAAGCTCATATGGGATTGCAGTGAAGTGGAGTATCAGCAATGGCTGGGCCGATTTGCTCACTGTAAGTACCAATCGATTCAGCGCGTACGATTTCATCGGCCGTTCTGAAATGGTAACCTCAGGTCAACGTAGTGACCTGAGGGAGTCGTCGTGACACCTGATAGCCCCCTGATATTTTTTCTGAAATCACTTTTTACTCATGCGGCGCATCTTCGCTGAAATTGTCAGTAACTGAATTGACAACAATTATACGTATTCTGGCAAAATTTAACTGCAATTGATTCAGTTGTTTGGGAGATAATCACGTTTTAGTGATGTCATGTTAGTGGAAAACGGTAAATACTGGCAAAATCGTAGAAAATGGAGTTTTTCAGCAAATTGCAAATAGAGAGAGGCAAAGATATAAAATGACACCTTAGTTAAATGGCAAACTTGGATTTCCGAAATTTTGGATTTTTAACCCCTACAAACTAAAGAAATTGAAAATAACTTCAAAGCAAAATTGTCAAGGGTTTTAAAAAACCGAAAGATATGCGAGAGAAATAAATATGGGCAATATCCGAACCAAATTCCAAAGCAATGACTTGCAATGACTATTTTTGATTGACTGATGGCTTCCTAAGTGTAAGAAGCTCATGACGTATTTTTTTAGATCCTTTTTTGGACTTATTGTGGCCAAATACGAACAAACAAATACATTTCCTGTACTTCTGATATAAAACTAGTGTAGGACCGTGCTTTTGTATTTACATTTATCAATTTATAATTTTGATGTTTCCTCACGGAGCAAAATCGCTATTCTGGACGTGATCGAGTCGAGGTCATTCACTTGACCTGGAAGATCACCCAAGGACCTGAAACCTAAAAGTTGCATACCGTTAGTTTCCTCACATAACAGGCAACATGCTGGTTATTACCGCGTTACTCTAGGCTGTTTGATTTGGAAATTAAATGGGGGCATGACAGACCCCCCCGTAAGGCGAAGGTGAGAAACGGTTCCCGTAAGGCGAGGGTTAATATTTTTGAAGGGAACGGGGCCAGGAACTACGTTCAAGGAGAGCCTCGGCCAGACACTAAATGGAATTAATTCATGCATTTTCCTAATTTGTATAAGCAATTGCGAAACTTGTGTTATGCCGTGAAGGGGCGCGCAATTTTTCCAGTTTTTGACTGAATAGTTGGATTTTGATTGCTTCAAAGCCATTTTTACGATACATTGTTATCTTTCCCCGAGTACCAGACTCACCATCTTAGTACCAAATAGTACCAAATCAGTTCCGTATGGAATAATGTGTGTATTCCCTGATATCCTTTGGGGGGAAGATATGATGGCCCCTCCTTTTTCGCTTTGGAGGGCATGGTCGGATTGCCCGCCCCCCATGGATCCGCCCTTGGTTGTGATCGTCTCATCATAAGGTACATTTGGTGTGAGTTTGTAGGAAATTGGAATGTATGGAAATCCGTGCATCAATTCGTATACGAATACGATGTTATTATCATAGACGTGCCCTAGAGTTGCTTGGTTCCTTTGATGGAAGGCATGTGACTGGCAGTCATCACACGGGCACTCAGGGAAATTGAAAAACCGCTCCTCACTGTGACTTCTATCGTGTCATTATCTGGTTTTAGGTCACTAATCAGGTATAGTGGTCAGCAACTAGCCCCAGTGGCCTTCACCAAGTGGGAGTTGCCCTTCCCCCGCAGGTCATCAATATAGGATTAGCCGGACAAGCCTGGCACAGACTGATACGACAAACCAGCTGGCCTGTTCTTCTGTCTGTCTATTGGTGGAGAAAATCGGCAAATGCTTGAAATATAGCTGTTATCGTATTCTGAAACTGCTTCCGAGATGTTAAGGATATACAACATATCATAAAGAAAGTAGGAGCTTATATTTGTCAAAAAAATCCTAGTCTCTTCAGATCTCTAGGCATTATGCGTCCATAATCAAGACATGTTTCGGCTAATCTCGGTGTTGAATCAGAAAGTCTCATCAAATCTCATTTGACGCCGCCCACTGTTCGTCATGTCCGGATTCGTGACGGACATGTTTCCTCCGAAATCTCCATCGAAAATAGATACTGCTGGCGAAGACAGCAGCTCATCGGGAGCCGGACGGTCACGTTACCCGGCAGTCAGCCAATCCGCGACGCCGCGTCCCGACGGCCGACGAGCTAGTTATAAGTCGGAGCTAATCAGTGGGTCAGTGGGTCTGGGTCAGCTCCTGAGTGGGCGCAGGACGGCTGATCGGCTGGCCAGCACCGCCGCCTGCCTGGCAGCCGCTGACGTACATACATACACTCGTTCATCTGACACAGTCTCCTCGGATTCTGCGGTCAGCTGCAGCTGGGTAACCCTGGCTCCACTGCCACTCCACCGGCTCCACTGCCACTCCACCGGCTCCACTGGCTCTCCACTGGCTCCACTGCCACTCCACCGGCCCCACTGGCTCTCCACCGGCTCCACTGCCACTCCACCGGCTCCACTGCCTCTCCACCGGCTCCACTGCCACTCCACCGGCTCCACTGCCACTCCACCGGCTCCACTGCCACTCCACCGGCTCTCACTGCTCTCCATGGCTCCACTGTCTCTCCGACCGGCTCATGTCCCCCCCCCCCAACTCCACCGCCTCACTGCACTTCCACGCTCCACTGCCCTCTCCACTGGCTCCACTGTTCTCCACCGGCTCCACTGCCACTCCACCGGCTCCACTGCCATCCACCGGCCACTGGCTCTCCACGGCTTCCACTGTCCACTCCACCGGCCCCACTGGCTCTCCACCCGCTCCACTTCACTCCACCGGCCCACTGGCCTCTCCACCGCTCCACTGCCACTCCACGGCTCCACTGCCTTCCACCGGCTCACTGCCCTCCACCGGCTCCATGCCCTCACCGGCTCACTGCCACTCCACCGGATCCACTGCCACTCCACCGGCTCCACTGCCTCTCCACTGGCTCCACTGTCTCTCCACCGGCTCCACTGCCACTCCACCGGCTCCACTGCCACTCCACTGGCTCCACTGTCTCTCCACCGGCTCCACTGCCACTCCACCGGCTCCACTGCCACTCCACCGGCTCCACTGCCACTCCACTGGCTCCACTGTCTCTCCACCGGCTCCACTGCCAGCCAACTCCACTCCACTGACTCCACTCATTGGCGGCGGAACAGGGGGCACCGGGGCACCGTGCCCCCTTGAACCTACAGGGGGGCACACATATCAAAGTGACCCCTTAAATCTGGTATGGCCATTGGCCATGCCAAGGTATATGATTTAGGTCTAATTATCAAATTATGAAAACACATTAGTGTAATGCCGTGAATATTCACGAGCGTGATAATGCTCGTGGAAAAACGAAAGGTGTTTGAAAAATCGTAGAGAATCAAGTTCTCAAGCAAAATTCAAAAAAACAGAAACAGTCAATAGAAAGGAAATAACATTGTCTTCTATATGGCTATCTTGGATTGGCGAAATTTGGAGTCTTTGACCCCAAAAATGCACTAAAACTGTGTTTTAAATACGTTTTTCACAAAATCAATCATTTTCTAGCTATTAAAAAATATTAAAAAAATATAGCACCTCGTATGGACTTAATCAAAACCAAATACAAAACAATATAATTACTTTTGACTGACTTTGGCTTCCTATATAAGTAACCAATTCCACTCAACTGGCTCCACTGCCATCCAACTTCACTCCACTGGCTCCACTGCCTGCCAACTCCACTCCACTGGCTCCACTGCCAGCAACTCAACTCCACTGGCTTCACTGCAGCCAACTCCACTTCACTGGCTCACTGCCAAGCCAACTCCACCCACTGGCTCACTGCAGCAACTTCCTTCACTGGCTCCACTGCCAGCCAACTCACCCACTGGCTCCTGCCAATTGCCATCAACTCACTCCACTGGCTCACTGCCAGCCACTCCATCCACTGGCTCCACTGCCAGCCAACTCACTCCACTGGCTTCATGCAGCCAACTCCACTCACTGGCTTCACTGCCACCAACCCACCCACTTGGCTCCACTGCTCAGCCAAACTCCACTCCCTGTCTTCACTGCAGGCATCACTCCACTGTTTCACTGCCAGGCAACTCCACTCCACTGGCTCCCATTGCCAGCCAACTCCACTCCACTGGCTTCATGCCAGCCCACTCCACTTTCACTGGCTCCACTGCCAGCCAACTCCACCCACTGGCTCCACTGCCAGCCAACTCACTCCACTGGCTCCACTGCAGCCACTCCACTCCATGTTCTTCACTGCCAGCCAATCCACTCCACTGGCTCCACTGCAGCCAAACTCCACTCCACTGGTCCACTGCAGCCAACTCCACTCCACTGGCTTCAACTGCAGCCACTCCACTCCACTGTCTTCACTGCCAGGCAACTCACTCCATGCTCATTTGCAGCCAACTCCACTCCACTGGCTCCACTGCCAGCCACTCCAACTTCACTGGCTCACATGCAGCCAACTCACCCATGGCTCTGCAGCCAACTCCACTCACTGGCTCACTGCGCAACTCCACTCACTGTTTCACTGCAGCCAACTCACTCCCTGGCTCCACTGCCAGCCAACTCCACTCACTGGCTCCACTGCAGCCACTCACTCCACTGGCTTCACTGCGCAACTCCACTCCACTGGCTTCACTGCAGCCAACTCCACTCCACTGGCCTCCACTGCAGCAATCCACTCCACTGTCTCTTCACTGCCAGGCACTCCACTCCACTGTCCTTCACTGCAGGCAACTCCACTCACGGCCTCATTGCCAGCCAACTCCAACTCACTGGCTTCCTACTGCCTGCAACTTCCACTCCACTGGCTCCCACTGCAGCCAAATCCACTCCACTGGCTCCACTGCCAGCCAACTTCTTCCACTGGCTTCCGCTGCGCCATCCACTTCCCTGGTCCACTGCCAGCCAACTCACTTACTGTCTTCACTACCAGCCAACTCCACTTCCACTGGTCTCCACTGCCACCAACTCCACTCAACTGGCTCCACTAACCAGCCAACTCACTCCTGGCTTCACTGCAGCCCAACTCCACTCACTGGCTCCCACTGCCTTCCAACTCCACTCCATCTGGCCTCCACTCCGTGCCGCCAACTCCATCCACTGTCTTCACTGCAGCCAACTCCACTCCACTGGCTCACTACAGCCAACTCCACTCCACTGGCTTCACTGCCAGCCTACCTTCACTCACTGGCTTCATGCAATTGCCACTCCAACTCCACTAAGCTCCACTGCAGCAACTCCACTCCACTGGCTTCCATTGCCAAGCAAACTTCCACTCCTACTGACTTCCGTGCCAGCAACTCCACTACGTGTCTTACTGCCGCCAATACTCACTGTCTTCAATGCCAGCCAACTCAACTCCACTGTCTTCACTGCCAGCCAACTTCCACTCCACTGGCTCACTACAGCCCAACTCTCATCCCTGGCTTACACTGCAGCCTACTCCACTCCACTGGCTTCACTGCAATTGCATCCACTCCACTCCACTGGCTCCACTGCCAGCCAACTCCACTCCACTGGCTCCACTGCCAGCCAACTCCACTTCACTGACTCCACTACCAGCCAACTCCACTCCACTGTCTTCACTGCCAGCCAACTCCACTCCACGGCTCCACTGCAGCCTATCCACTCCAACTGGCTTCACTACCAGCCAATTTCCACTCACTGGCTCACTGCCAGCCAACTCCACTCCACTGACTCCGTGCCAGCCAACTCCGCTCCACTGAACTCGCTGCCAGCCAACTCACTCACTGGCTCACTTCCAGCCAACTCACTCCACCGCTCAACTACAAGCAACTCCACTCCACTGTCTTAACTGCCAGCCAACTCCACTATAACTGTCTCACTGCCAGCACTCCCACTCCACTGTCTTCACTGCCAGCCACACTCACTCACTGGCCTCCACTACCAGCCAACCATCCACGTCTTCACTGACAGCCCAACTCAACTCCACTGTCTTCCTGCTCAGCCAACTCCACTCCACTGGCTTCCCTACCAGCCAACTCAGCTCCACTGGTCCGCTGCAGCCCAACTCCACTCCACTGGCTTCACTTCAGCCAATTCCATCCACCGGCCCACTGCCATCCAACTTCATCCACTGGCTCACTGCCATCCAAATCCACTCCACTGTCTTCACTGCCAGCCAACTCCACTCCACTGGCTCCACTACCAGCCAACTCCACTCCACTGGCTCTACTGCCAGCCAACTCCACTCCACTGGCTTCACTGCCAGCCTACTCCACTCCACTGGCTTCACTGCCAATTGCCATCCAACTCCACTCCACTAGCTCCACTGCCAGCCAACTCCACTCCACTGGCTCCACTGCCAGCCAACTCCACTCCACTGGCCTACTGCAGCCACTCCACTGCCATGGCTCCATTGCCAGCACTCCCACTCATGTCCCCTGGCCACCCAACTCCACTCATGGCTTCACTGCCAGCCAACTCCACTCCACTGGCCTTCAACTGCAGCCACTTCTCTCACTGGCTCACTGCCGAGCCACTCCACTTCTGACTCCGCTGCCAGCCAACTCCACTCCACTGGCTTCCGCTGCCAGGCACTCCACTCCACTAGCTCCCTGCCACCCAACTTCACTCCACTGTCTTCACTGCCAGCCAACTCCACTCCACTGGCTCCGCTCCAGCCAACTCACTCCACTGGCTTCACTGCCAGCCACTCACTCCACTGGCTCCAACTGCAGCCAACTCCACTCACTGGCTTCCGCTGCAGCCAAATCACTCCACTGGTCTTCACTGCAGCACTTACACTCACTGGCTCCACTGCAGCCAACTCACTCCACTGGCTCCGCTGCCAAGCCAACTCCACTTCACTGTGCTCCGCTGCAGCCACTCCACTCAACTGGCTCCAACTGCCAGGCAACTCCACTCACTGTATCACTGCAGCAACTCACTCCACTGTCTTCACTGCCACCAATCATCCACTGGCTCCACTACAGCCAAGCTCACTCTCCTGGCTTCTACTGCAGCCAACTCATCCCTGGCTTCACTGCCAGCTACTCCACTCCACTGGCTTCACTGCAAATTGCCATCCAACTCACTCCACTGGCTCCGCTGCCAGCCAACTCCACTCCACTGGCTCCGCTGCCAGCCAACTCCACTCCACTGGCTCCGCGGCCAGCCAACTCCACTCCACTGGCTCCACTGCTAGCCAACTCCACTCCACTGTCTTCACTGCCAGCCAACTCCACTCCACTGGCTCCGCTGCTAGCCAACTCTACTCCATTGGCTTTACTGCCAGCCAACTCCACTCCACTGGCTCCATTGCCAGCCAACTCCACTCCACTGGCTCCATTGCCAGCCAACTCCACTCCACTGGCTCCTGCTGCCAGCCAACTCCACTCCAACTGTCTTCCACTGCCAGCCAACTCCACTCCACTGGCTTCCACTGCCAGCCAACTCCACTTCCACTGGCTCCGCTGCCAGCCAACTCCACTCAACTGGCTCCACTGCCGCTTGCAGCACTCCACGCCAACTCGCTGCCCAGCCAACTCCACTCTTTATGTACTACATTCACCACTCGCTCTCTGAGGGGAGCCCCATTCGCCGCAGTTAGCCACTCACTATGCCACGTAATGGCCGTTAATGACCGACACACAGTGCAATCGATGGTCATTGCTAGCCATCACATAGTGAACTGAGTAGCCAACAGGCCGGCGGCCGAGCCGTGTGGGCAACTACTATTTCGTCCTGTTCCGTTCCGTTCCGTTCCTTTCCGTTCCGTTCCGTTCCGTTCCGTTCCGTTCCGTTCCGTTCCGTTCCGCTCCGTTCCGTTCCGTTCCGTTCCGCTCCGCTCCGTTCCGCTCCGTTCCGCTCCGTTCCGCTCCGTTCCGCTCCGTTCCGCTCCGTTCCGCTCCGTTCCGTTCCATCCTGTTCCGTTACGTTCAGTTCCGTTCCATTCCGTTCCGCTCCGCTCCGTTCCGTTCCGTCCGTCCCATTCCGTCCTCCCATGCCATGTCTGGTGTCATTTCTGCCATGTCTGGTGATGGGATCCGTGTAGCTAAATTATGCAACTCTACATATTGGACTGAATATAGGAACATAAGATTGTTCCTCTTCTCCAGCGTGTGGGCTAAAATCGACTTAAATGTCCTGAAGATCCTACTGGATTTTTTTTTTTTTGGCTTGCCGTACCTTTATGGATTGGTGGAGATGAGATGTGCTGATTCAAAAAAGCGGGTAAGTTTGGTCATACAGCCTCATTCATAAAACCTTGGTCATATACAACATAGTATAGGTACCCAATACCCATAGGCTTCAGTGTCAGTGACGTCATGATCTGCCTAACCTTATGTTCTAGTAATCTTGGTAATAACCCAGTGCCAATTGACGCACGTCCGCGCTAAACAATGATCCCGACTCGAATGACATATATTTATTTATTTTAAGTATAACATATATTTGACTATTATGAACACAAAAGTTTCGATAACAACGTATCACTCGGTATCATCGACAAACAACATTCACATCCAACACACGCACGATGCGCGCACACACGCAGGTGCGCTTCCTCGCGCGCCGGGCGCCGCACGGATCGCCGTTTGACTCGGCACAGGACCAGCGCGACCGGTCCGCTTGACTTCAGGACGGGACCGGCGCCGACTGAGGACTGTGGACTGCGGACCAGACATGTTCCATGCCCCCAGGCGTTTTGGCCTTTAAATGAGTATTGTGGTGACGGGTGATATGCTTTAAGTATTCGCACATTGCAACTATTGATCCGTGCTTACTTTTCCATGTGAAGTTTTTTCGTCAATCAAGTTCAGAACCCGCGAAAATGGCCCAAGTCTTCGGGATCAATGGATCCAGGTTCATGGATCAAAGTGATTCAGGCTATTTTCGACGTTTTTGATAGCCACCAACACAGGGCTAGGCAATAGAGGGCTCCGGACATATAAGTTACAACGATATTAGTTATGTGTTGCTGTTAACGTTGTCAGAACCTTGATTCCAAATTTGAGCCTTCTGGGATCCGAGCACATGTCTGCTGCGGACTGCCGTCTGCCGTCTGCCGTCTGCCGGCGGGCGGGCGTTGTACTCTGGTTTTGACGGTGCCGCCCAGCGAAACGGTCACGGCGCACAGCAAGCAGCCTCGGCGCTCACCACCTGGCTGCACAGATCCTTGTGTGCTTGTTGAAGAAGATGTAGCCATTCTTCTGGTGGCCATCCGCCAGCACATGTTTGCTTAGATTGTCCGGATATATGTGTTGTTATAGTGTGGATACGTTGTGGATATGTGTATTGCGGGCGGAAATGGACACGGGGCCGCTGTATCTGTGTGTTCAGTGCAACAGTTCGAGAAACTGTTTCCAGAAGGTTGGCCGGAAATTAAGCGCTCGTGTCGCCAGCTCTGTGCCTATAGGGGCGACCGTCTGGCGCTGCGGGAGGGAGATCGTGTGTGTGTGTGTGTGTGTTCAATACTGCTCAGTCGCTGTGAATCTGCTGTAGATTGTGGTCAAGGGGGAGGGGCCTGTGTTGCTTGGACATAGGTGACTGGCTCACTCCCTTCAAACTGGACTGGGCGGCTTTTGGCCGTGTGGCCGGAGTGTCCCACGTGTTCGAGTCAGGCAGTTCACCGGTGACCTGAGACCAGGGTTTAGACCCCTTGCTGGCCAATTTCTCTGATGTGTTCTGGGATGAGCTTAGCTGTTTTAAGGGAGGTAAAGTCAACATTGAGGTCGATCCCGACGCATTACCACGTTTTTTTAGCAAAGCTCGCTCGATACTCCTCGCATATCGCGCACGTGTTGACGCGGAGCTAGACAGATAGATAAGGGATTGTGGGAGCAGGTTGAGGACAGTAGGTGGGCCGCGCCAATGGTGGTAGTGCCCAAGGCAGACGGTTCTCTGCGGCTCCGCGGTGATTACCGATTGACGGTGAACAAGGTGGCTCGGGTGCATCAATACCCTCTGCCCCGTGTAGAAGAGCTGCTGTCTCAACTTTCGGGGTGCTCCGTGTTCTCGAAGATAAATTAGAAAGGTGCGTACAACCAATGACCTCTATGATAATTCCAGGGAATTGTTTACATAAAACATCCGGCGGAAGGTACTGCGGCGGCTGTTCGAGGCGAGTCTCTGGGTCAACCGTACTAAGTGTAGTTTTTGGGTGAACTCTGTGATCTCCTTAGGGTGCACAGTGAGTGGAGCTGGCATCCACACGACCGACGATAAAGAAGAGGCGATTCGGAGTGCCCCATGAACCCCGGAACGTACCAGAGCTGCAGGCGTGGCTTGGTCTTAACAATTATTATAGCAAGTTCCTTCGCAACTTGTCCACCGTCCTGTACCCACTGCCCCGGCTCATGTGAAAGGGGGACCCTAGAAGTGGGGTCCAGCAGAGAAAGAGGCCTTCAGCTATCCTAAGGCTATCCTGTTGAACACGCCAGTATTAGCACATTTTGATGAAATAGTCGACCGGTAGTGCTGGCGTGTGACGCCATTCCAATGAGAGTAGGTGTGGCACAGGCCTGTGGCGTTTCATTCCCGGTCGCTGAACCAGACAGAGCAGCATTACGGTCAAGCGGATAAGGAGGCTTTGGCTGTTATCAGCGGGGTCAAGAAATTCAACTATTATTTGGCTGGGAGACAATTTGCGATTCGGACGGGTCATAAGCCCTTACTGGGGCTTATTGGCGAGTGCAAACCGCTGCCGATGATGGCTTCTCCGAGAATGGTGAGGTGGACCCTGCTTCTAAGTGCCTATGACTATCAGCTCGCGTACGTGCCGGGAAGTCGACAGGGTCATTGTGACGGGCTGAGTCGGTTACCGCTGCCGAGTACGTTAAGGGAGCCGCCCACGCCGGCGGAGGTAGTTCAGCTGCTGCAGTTTCTGGACTCATCGCCGGTGACCGCGGCACCTAGTGCAGCAATGGACGTCGCGTGACCCTGTGCTGGCGACGGTGTTGCGGTACACTAGGACTGGGTGGCCAGCTGGAGGCGGCTGCCTACCGCCGGAGTATAGGCCGTATAAACAGCGCATAGGCGAGCTGAGCTGCCAGGAGGACTGTCGTCTGTTGTATAGGGAGGCCGGGTGGTTAATCAGCCGCAGGGGCAGACAAGGGTACTGCATCTTCTGCATGCGATCCGAGGGAGGGTGACCAAGAGGGCCGTACGACCGGATTCACTTGGATTATTGTGGCCCCATGGACGGCCATTGGTTTCTAATCATCGTGGATGCGTATTCCAAATGGGTAGATATCTATCCCTCGACGGTGGCCATCACGGCGACCACCCTGGACAAACTCAGAACGTCATTTGCAGCTTCGGGTTACCGCAGGTGCTGGGTTGTGTGCAAAGACAATGCGACGTATTTCACCAGTCCTGTGTTCGAGCAGTTTTGTACTCTGAATGGTATTAAGCATGCAGGCGCACAACCAGGATTTTCGTAAGGAGGGCACGACTCAAGGCGGCCCGTCGGACCACCAGGGGGCTCCACCATTGCGACCCAATAAGGACCCCTGCACATATTATCAGGGGCCAAGGGTCTATTCCCCCACCCCACACAGTTCCCAAACCACAATTTGCTCCCCCTCCCCCCAAAAAACATGGGAACGTTACAATACAGTTACAAACGGGCTGACGACACGCTCCCTGTCCCGCCTCCCCATGGCCATCAACTTAATCGCTGATGACTGACGGCCTGCTGTTCCCCCACGCTCCTGCAACTTTTTGAAAATACGCCACTAGCTTTGGCCTCCCAAAAAAATCCGCCCCGCATATTATGCAATATTGAGATGTAGTCGGCAGCGCACTAGGAAGTAAGCCAGCAGGGTGATGTTCCATGTATCCAAACTTCAGCGTAAGAGGCAGTGATTGTCGGTCGGTCTCTGCGTGCAGGCGTCACCGGGTCACGGCCAGCGTCACGGCCAGCGTCACGTGACCGTCACGTCACCGGGTCACGGCCAGCGTGAAACACATCTGGCAGGATCTGGCATGACGTCACACACACACGGGTCCCGCAGCCGGCCGGCGCGGCAGAAGCTCATTACGCACTTCCCGGGTTTCGGAGTCGGACGCAGTATCATGCGCTCCCACCGCCACCCCAGCTACCGTCCTCGTCATACCCCGCCCTCCCACCACCACCCCAGCTACCTCCCTCGTCATACTCCGCGCTCCCACCACCACCCCAGCTACCGTCCTCGTCATACCCCGCCCTCCCACCACCACACCAGCTACCGCCCTCGTCACATGTGTCTCTCATGCTGCTGCTATGTATATGTACGAATGTATCTACGATGGAAACTGGACTGTATGTATTGTCCCTCGCCAGAATTCTGCTTGTGTGAGATATAATATACAATCCCGATACAATCAAGCACAACTAGCCTTTTGCGAGTGCGACGACGACTGATAAATATTTATGAACTGCATAATTAAGTTTGGGCTTGGTGCGTTTTGATGTGAAATGTTTGACTTTCGGAATATGATATTACTGAGTGCTGAGTTAATATCTGAAGAGTATAGCCGTTTTTACGAGGGATTTTATTCACCGGAGGATTGGTGCGTTTTGTTTTGGGCGTTTGGGGGTGATTCGGTCGTTTGGTTTAAATGGGGGGTTTGGGGCATATTTTTTTATTGTTTTCATTTTGAAATAAAGGACATTTAAACCTAGCATCGTGTCACGTGGCCATAGCTCTAACACTGACACTAACCCTTCCATTTAAACCAATTACCCCAATCGCCCCAATCGCCCCAAACGTCCCAATCGCCTGATGGAATAAATTATTCGTGCAAATGATTTATTGGTAGGTAGAAGAATAACGGAATAATTTAGGTAGAATAAGAAGAAAGACCGACCTGCGCCACCTAATTATATTATGATAATATTCAAAATCAGTGATTATTATGACCAGTGCGTGCTGGTGAACCTTATTACGAGAGAGAACGCTAATTATGAGCTGTCAAATGCATGCGAAGCGTCTATTACAAAGTGCTTTAATAAGACACAAACTAATCATCTCCTTCACCATAACTTTTCGTGTGGGCGGCATTCAACTTTCCAGTCTGATAACGTATTTGATCTCTTGATGATTTCATTATTGATTAGACCTTGTCTTCAGTAGCGAAGCCGATCCCATAACATTCATTTCATCTGAATACCGAGAGAGTCGCCGTAGTTTTGAGTTTTGACGGCAGCCCTGAGTGATTGTGCAGCGGATGTGCAGTGGGTTTCTGAATTGTCGTCGACAATTAGTGTCAAACCGTCCCAATGTGTACATCCGACACCGACCTGCACTGTGCGTGTCGCGTTTCGGGACGAACTGGACCAGTGCCTGTCGTATTTGGGGACGTTTCAGGACGTCACTGCCTTGTTTTGCAGAACGTACCGCGCCCTGGACGAGTGTCTTCCCTGTGCTCCCGGCTGCGCCAGCTGTGTCGGCGAGCGGGACGATGAGTGCGTCTCCTGCAGTGAGCGCCGGCTTCTGGTGGCCGGGAAATGTGTGACCAGCTGTCCAGACGCCTACTACAGGACGGCCTTCGGCTGCCGACGCTGCCACCACTCCTGCGGCACCTGCACAGGTACAGCGCTCCGATATACTTTACCTTGATTACCTAAGTTCCACTGGTAAGTTTCCTTCTCGCCTGCTTGTTCGCCGTTCGGTCATACTAGCTGTAACAGCACATCAGTCGGTCAGAATGACAGCATCCGACACCGACCAATCTCTGGCATCGTGGTCGTAGGATGGAGAGGGGGGAGGTGGCATCGTTCACGGCTGACACAGCCATCGGTCTGGGTGACGGCTGGGTGGCGAGCCGGCGCCGGCGTCCCTCCGCTCGTCACAGCCATCGGTCTGGGTGACGGCTGGGTGGCGGGCCGGCGCCGGCGTCCCTCCGCTCGACACAGCCATCGGTCTGGGTGACGGCTGGGTGGCGGGCCGGCGCCGGCGTCCCTCCGCTCGACACAGCCATCGGTCATGGGTTACGGCTGGGTGGCGGGCCGGCGCCGGGTCCCTCCGCTCTGTCACAGCCATCGTCTGGGTGACGGCTGGGTGGCGGACGGCGCCGGCGTCCTCCCTCGACACACGCCATCCCGGTCTTGAGGTGACGGCTTGGTGGCGGGCGGCGCCGGCGTCCCTCCGCTCGTCACAGCCATCGGTCTGAGGTGACGGCTGGGTGGCGAGCCCGGCGCCGGCGTCCCTCCGCTCGTCACAGCCATCGGATCTGAGGTTGACGGCTGGGGTGGGCGGGCGGCGCCGGCGTCCTCCGCTCGTCACAGCCATCGGTCTGGGTGACGGCTGGTGGCGGGCGGCGCCGGCGATCCCTCCGCTCGTCACAGCCATCGGTCTGGGTGACGGCTGGGTGGCGGGCCGGCGCCGGCGTCCCTCCGCTCGTCACTCTGCGATTGTCGGCGCCGTCACTCTGCGATTGTCGGCGCCGTCATTGGTATGCGGCGGCGGCTGAGTGGCCGGCGTCAATCCGGCCTGCGACGGTCCCAGGAGATGAGCCCGACCACGGACCGGCGACCCCGGCCCCCGACACCACCCAGACAGCCGACCACCGACCCCTGACCACCCAGACAGCCGACCACCGACCCTGACCACCCAGACAGCCGTACCAACCACCCACTGACCACCAGACAGCGCGACCCCGACCCCTGACCACCCAGACAGGCCGACCACATTGACCCTTGGACACCAGACAGCCGACCCCTGACCACCCAGGACAGCGACCACCGACCCTGACTACCAGACAAGCCGACCACCGACCCCTGACCACCCAGAACAGCGACCACCGACCCCTGACCACCCAGACAGCCGGACCACCGACCCTGACCACCAGGACAGCCGACCCCTGGACCCCTGACCACCCAGGTACAGCCGACCACCGACCCCTGACCACGCAGACAGCCGAAACCCCCAGACCCCTGACCACCCAGACAGCCGACCACCGACCCCTGACCACCCAGACAGCCTACCACCGACACCTGACCACCCAGACAGCCGACCACCGACCCCTGACCACCCAGACAGGCCGGACCACGGACCCCTGACACCCAGACAGCCGACCAACCGACCCCTGACCACCCAGACAAGCCGACCACGACCCCTGACCCCCAGACAGCCGACCACCGACCCCTTGACCACCCAGACAGCCGACCACTGGACCCTGACCACCCAGACAGCCGACCACCGACCCCTGACCACCCAGACAAGCCGCCACTGACCTGACCACCCAGACAGCCGACCATGGACCCTGACCACCCAGACAGCCGACCACCGACCCCTGACCACCCAGACAGCCGACACTGACCCCCTGACCACACCAGACAGCCTACCACCGACACCTGACCACCCAGACAGCCGACACCGACCCCTGGCCACCCAGACAGCCGCCCCGACACCTAGACCACCAGACAGCCGACCACCGACCCCTGACCACCCAGACAGCCGACCCCCTGACCATTCCAGGACAGACGACCACGGACCCCTGACCACCCAGACAGCCGACACCCACCACTGGGACCACCCAGACAGCCGACAACCGACCCCTGACCACCAGACAGCCGACCACCGACCCCTGACCACCCCAACAGCCGGACCACCGACCCCTGACCACCCAGACAGCCGACCACGACCCTACCACCCAGACAGCCGACCACCGACCCTGACCCCATCCAGACAAGCCGACCACCGACCCCTGACCACCCAGACAGCCGACCACCGACCCCTGACCACCCAGACAGCCGACCCCCGACACCTGACCACCCAGACAGACGACCACCGACCCCTGACCACCCAGACAGCCGACCACCGACCCCTGACCACCCAGACCGCCGACCACCGACCCCTGACCACCCAGACAGCCGACCACTGACCCTGGCCACCCGACAGTGACCAAACGACCTGACCACCCAGACAGCGACCACCGACCCCCGACCACCCCGACCACCCGACCACCCGACCACCCCGAACCACCCCGACCACCCGACCACCGCACAGTGCGGATTGACCATCTAGCTCGGACACGGGTCAAAAAAATGAATTATGTAATGCTATCAAACCTTTACCACTGTGTTTCCAATCTCCAGACCACATTTGTTCTGGGCTTTGTTGTTTTGATGCAGTGGTATTTCATGGCGAAAATCTAACTTTAAACTTAATATTTTCCTGTGCACGTGCTGCCGGATCCGCCATTCCGCACGGTTTCGGCAGTGTGTTTTTGAGCAAGAGAACGTGTCATTTAAGAAGGAAATGTATATATGTATTCGCCAAAAGATAGCCCTGAATCTCGGAACACAATGAACCCAAAATAATGGGCATTCACATAATCACTTATGCTGTAAATGTACACCAAAGTATTATAGACAAATGGTCAGTACAAAACTATCGAAAAAAAAATATTTGAAGAAAAATTCAAAAAATGCACCCCCGAGTACCTCGACAAAAATCATACCACATGTCAATGAAACTGTGCTCTTTATGTTCCTTTGCGATTTTTTTGCTCCTTTTTGCTCTTTTTTGCGTGGCAGTTCGATAAGTATCCGCATTTCGCAGACTACCTGAGTACATATTCACGCTCACTATATGTGATTAGCCAGAATCGTTTATCTACTTTTTGGGGTAAGACTTTCCCATTCCCATTCCTTGTTCCCTCTTTCTCATTCATAGATATTCTCAAACTCCCTATCTCAATATCCTCCCCCTCCCCCCACCCGTTGGGAGGGATGGGGAGGACTTTCCCCGTCCTCTCGCAACCTACCATAAGTTCCCAATGCGCGTTCA
>VOPJ01014469.1:0-99818 GCA_014673585.1 Semibalanus balanoides | reverse complement strand
TCATTGGCGTCGTACCAAACGTCAGGTTCATCGCCTGCGGTGGACGTCAGCTGGGGTTCATCAGCAGCAGTTGACATCAGGTGCGGTCCATCAGCTTCAGTTGACATCAGGTGCGGTTCATCCGTTGCGGGTGACGTCAGGTGCGGTTCATCAGTAGCGGTGGACGTCAGCTGCGGTTCATCAGCTGCACGGGGCGTCAGCTGCGGTTCATCCGTTGCGGTGGATAGCAGGTGCGGATCATCAGTTGCAGTGGATGAGGAGATGTCGGCTAGTTCAGAAACTGCATCAAACCACAGGTCTTCTTCGGTAGCATCCTCAGCTTGAGGGGTAACCGGCTCCTGTGATACGCTTTAATGTGGTTCAATGGTATAGCTTGGATCAGGCTTGTGATTGATTCTGATTGAATCATTCTTTTTGATTGAATCATTCTTATTTTACGTGAATCATTCATGAATCGATTCACCTCCTCATAAATCATTCAATGAATCATTGATTTAATCATTCATTCAAAGAAAATAGGGTGATTGAATTATTCATAGCACAATGAATCATTTTTTTGGGTGACAGCAGTAACTATACAAGTATAATAATTGGGAATCAAACTGAGTGAGCACATGTCAAGATCACTTTCAACCAGGGGCGCAGCCAGGATTTTGCGACGGGGGGGGGGGCAAAGGAGGATTTCGCAAAGTGGGCCCCCAGCACTGGCTGATGCCCCCCCCCCCACAAAAAAACGCAGAAAAAAACGTGAATTGGCTTAGTTTTTTCACTCATTGTTTCTTCTCTGCATTGATTTCGGCGCCCTTTGTAATTCACATTTTTATTTATTGAAGGACTGTTTGTATTTTGAATTGTGCCACCGCATTGCAAGACCAATTCCAGAATACCACCTGAAGGATTATTTGGCAAAAAACTAATTTATTGGAGACGCCGCGCATGTCAGCACGCGGCTCCGACCGTTGACCGCTGTCAGTGCCCGGGGGCACGACTGGTTCTTATTTGTAGACCGACTTCCACTACATGTGTACCTACTAGATTCAGCCATCGGCAATGGCTAGCCAAGGTTTTTAAACACACTGGGGGGTACTCGATATAAGCCATAACTAGTAAGAAAAGAGTAATTAAAATTAATGAGGAACTCGCCACAATTCGTTGACTCTTAATCAAGAAATGAAAATGGATGGACCAAAATAACTTATTCTTGGAGTAGGGGAGGTACAGGGCATTATTCCCCTTATTAATGCTGATTTACGGAACATACTAGAAAGCCAGAACCAGGCGACAGGTGAAGCGAAAGATCATTTGTATTGCCAATTAACCCGCGTCATGGTGAATAATGCGGACACATGCTTGGACATACATATGCCCTCCATGAAACGCAGGTGCCCTCCTACATATTTTTAGCTTTCGCTAAACATTATTTAGCTTCTTATTCTGGGTGTCAGCCACTAAGGCTAAGAAAAAGCCCTCCTTAGATGTTGGCCAAGGGCCTCCCTAGACCGACAGAGGCCCTCAACGTTCGAGATGAGGGCCCCCTTCAAGGCCGACTGGGGGCCCTTAGGGCCCTTCGCAGCAAACAAGAGGGTCTCATCAGGCAGGTCTGACAAAAGCACCAGAGGCCCCCTGAAAGGGCCTGAGGTCGAAGAGAGGGCCCCCTCCTGCTGGCCGACTGAAGGGCCCTCAGGCCGACCAAGGGACCACCTTAAATCTTGAGTAGAGGCCCCACTCAGGCGTGCCAGAGACCCCTCGGGCTACTCGAGAGCCCCACTATCGCAGACCTATAGGCCCCCTCAAGCCTACATAGACCCCCTCAGGCCGACCTGAAGGTTCCCCTCAGGCCGACAGAGGGCCGTCGGGTCGATCACAAAGGGCCCCTCATATTCTGGCCCGACAGATCCCCTTAGGCAGCCAGAGGGCGCACCAGGCCGACAGAGGGCCTCTTCAGGCTGATTAAGGGCCCCGTTGGGTTATGAAATGAGGCCTTCAAGCTGGTCGAGGAACCCTCAGGCCACCAGAAGAGCCCTCATTCACACATAGGCGGGCTCCTCAGACCTACAGAAGGGCCCCTCCATGCCGGACAGAGGGCCCCCTCCAGACCGATAGACAGCCCCTCAAACGGACAGAGTGATACCCTCAGGCCAATCAAAGGGCCTTCTCATACCGACCGAGCAGCCTTCATGGGCTTATAGAGGGCCCTCAGACCGACAGAGGGCCCCCTCAAAACCAACAAAGGCCTATTTAAGACCCCTCAGATTGACAGCAGGGCCCCCTCAAAACCGACCAGAGGGCCCTCAGACCGCAGGAGAGCCCCTTAGACCGACAGAGGGCCCCTCATGCCGACCAAGGGGCACCTAAGGCCGATTGAGGGCCCCTTTAGACCGGCAGAGGGCCCCTCATGCCAACCGGGGGCCCCCTCAGGTCAACCGTGGGCCGCCCTCAAATGCCGATCGAGAGTCCCCCTTCAGACCGGGAGAGTGCACCGCTCATGCCCGACTGCAGGGGCCCCCTCAGGTCGTGAGGGCCCCTCAGCCGACTGTGGGCCCCTTCAGTCCGGCAGAGGTTCCCGCCTCAGGGCCGACAGAGGGCGCCCCATCGAGGTCCACACGAAGTCCACGAATGTGCCCACTTTCTAGACCTCGAGCATGGCCCTTCAAGATGCTGACGATGCGGCCCCATCTGAAGCGCGACGGGCCCCCCCCCCCCCGTCGCGGCTCAGAGGGGCCCATCTCAGATGGGCCCCTCTGAGCCGCGACGGGGGGGGGGGGCATTTGCCCCAAATGCCCTCCCCCCTGGCTGCGCCCCTGCTTTCAACACCTTCATTTGGTCTGTAAACACCCTCATTCCGAAAATATGCACTGTTGTTTGCACTTACGCATTGCTAATAATTTTGATTGGATCATTCATGAATCATTCGCTGAATGAATCATTCATTGAATGAATCATTCATTGGATGAATCATTCATTGAATGAATCATTCATTGAATGAATCATTCATTGAATAAATAATTCAATGAATGAATCATTCATTGAATGAATCATTCATTGAATAAATCATTCATGATTGATTCACGTAAGCCTGTGAATCACTGTGAATCATTCATCGATTGTAATGTTGAGTGATTGAATCATGACTGAATCATTTATTTTTGCCTGTGAATCATGATTGAATTATTCATTACAATTTGAATCAATCACAAGTCTGGCTCGCACCACACCGGGCCTAGCAGGAAAGGAACAGCTTGGACCCGGCGGATCCCTCCCTTCTCAGCCCTGCGCCAACCTGCCCTGTCAAATGTCCAGGGGGCTGGTTAATTCATTCAGAAGGCTCCTCCGGTCACGCTCAGATTAGATCCGATAACCATCAGCCGCCGCCGCCACATGCAAAACAGAGTCCCATCAAGGGTCATAACTCAACGTATTGGCGTGCCGTTCTCGCCTATCTGACCATTTTCGGGCTGGGGCGACGGGGCGTTTCTACCTTACCCAGGGTGCCACTAGAAAGGCTATTTTAATCCCCTCAGCCGACTAACGGTAGGGTGCCGTTATTTGAAGGTGCCCGCCCGGCGACGAAAACACCCCTGTTCCGGACGATAGACAGGGGACGGGGGAGACCGGGGATCGTGGCTGGACCGTACGACCAGCGATGACCAGATGTCTGCTGTGACACGGCCAGTAATTATCTGGTTCTGACTTGTGACCGAAATCAGAAGATGGTAAGTATGTTCTTGGAATTAAAGTTGCAGAATTGTGGTCCCAACGTTCCAGCGCTGGGACCAGAACTGGTCACGGCTGTGAGTGAAGCCATTTGACTGGCAAGGCCAGTGCCATGGGGCATTGCAGCGTCGTGACTAAAGCTGTGACTTGTCTGCTCATTCCGTGGCCGTGACTAGGCTGTGGACACCAGCTTTGGTCCCAGCGCTGGGACGCTGGGACCATAATTCTGCAACTTTAATTCAGTGTCTCCTGGAAGCAAAAGCGGTGAAAGATTGTGGCAGAGGTGTTCCCACTTAAAAAGTTGGGAAACATGTGATTTCGCTTTCAGCAACTTTGTCAAAAGGTTGCTTTATAATTATATTTGTCTTTGAAATAATGATTTTAAGTGAAAAAAAAAATCAAATTGTAATCACAATTTGTCAGGCTTCCGTAATGGTGTCACAACGATGTTTACATTTAATTATTAATTAAAATTATTTTACTTATCCAAAGAAGTAAGTTTAAAGAAAAAAGCAAAGCAAGTACCTAGTGTGCTTCTGGCTTCATGAAAGTCACTGTCAACGTCGTCCATCCCTACGTCCTTTATGTAAACAAACCATAGGGCTATCATTCAGAAATGAAGCATTACTTCAAGACGCGTAACGGCTCTGATTGGTCAATGACACAAATCGCTGACACTAATTAGGTCACCGTCCAAGCGTATCGATGAGCTCTGATGCAATCGTCAATTTTGATTATTTTTTATTTTTTTTAGAAAAAAAAACATAATTATATAAAGAATAGTGCTACATACAGCCATAGACAAAACTATACAGAACTTCTAATGTTAAAAATAAATTAAACAACTTTCAAAAATTGAGCTCGCAACCATTAACTAGGCCGCTGTAAATGAGCATCGGTGAACTGCTAATTTGGCTACCTTTTCATTTAATGGCTATTATTGATGTAAAGAATCGGCAGGCATATAATCACACATATCAAAACACAAAATATATATCCACTCCATTGCGTGAAAAGACATACGAGAGTAGCCTGCAGTTTCATGGGGATTCAAAGCACTTACAAGTACTGTTTGTTGAAAATGTTGAATGCTTATCAACTTTAACTTGGAATATCTTTGGGAAGGAAAGTTTAATGGGTTATGTGATGAGTTAACAACATATGTTGGTCTCGCCTGTCGATTTCTAGTAATATTCCCATTTTTTGGGTAAATGCAAGTTTTAAAGGACACTCGTTACGGTCCCTACCAAACGGGACCAGGGTGGTCCGTTTGCCAACACTATAGAGTATAGACCTCGGTGCGGACTCTGCGCCGGCCGTGGCCCGTAGGTTGAGCTCCCATCGAGTCACACATGTGTTGCAGATGTGTGACACCAGCATGTATGCTGGCGTCTCGTCCGACCTGGTGAGGCCATGTGATGGGTCCGGTGCGGGGTCTAAGTCCATATGGTAGCATGTGCGTGACTTCTATAGGAGAAGCCACGGGGCGCTTAGGTCTACATGTTAAAATGACACATTTTTTCAGCCAATTTTCGGGATTTTTTCAAAGAAACATATATAAATACACATATAAAAAGTTTGAACGTTATTATTTATATTTCTGGGATAGAAATGTCAAGCCCAGCCTACGGTTATTGAATTTTTAGCCAAAGATGACACCACCTCAACGATAAAGTCGACGGTCGTGGATCGAGTCCCGGCACCGCCATGATTTTTATCGTAAAAGTGGCTACGTACAGGAACGTATTGGCAACACGTGGTGTTCTGCGCCTTTCTTATTTGTTTTAGTTCAATATTAATAATTAGGAAATCTTACGAAAAATTTCATTAAATCAAATATTAAAGGGACACTGCCATTTAAGGATGAAATCGCAAAAAATGCTTAAACAAGGCCTTAGAACAACTTATGATTTTTAATCGCAATAAACAAACAAAAACATGTTGCCCTCCTGTAGGGCTAAAGGGCCCCCTGGAGCCGCCGGTGCCCCCTCTCCATAACCTAAGTCCGCCTCGCCAAAATGCCCACAGTCACAGGATCCCTGGGCAGTGGGCACTGCCCCGAATTATATGCAACGGGATATTCTTTGTAATCGTAAAGTTGTATGCGAGGTGTTTGTAGACAGTTTGCAGTTCCCTGTGCTACAAACATCACAAAACTCCTTGAAGTGTATTCGGAAACCAGCATAAGTCATAACCCTGGTGTGCACCATGTGCCATGCGCACTGCGTATCCTCTGACGCGACGCAAACGTCACGTGACGTGCTAAACAAACGTCATCTGACGTGAGCACAAGTGGAAACACTGATTGTCTATTTTGGATTACATTTTTAAGAGATTTTTCAATAATCTGCAAAACGAAACGATGACCTCAGCCTTAAACGATACAAGGTATTTTTTCACATACGACCCGGTAGTCTCAGTTCCCGAGTGACGCCAGGACCACACATATCTGTAGATGAAATACGACTGACGACTCAACATATCATATTATACAATGCGGAATGCACATATTGGCATATGACAAAACATCCAATAGCACTATTAGCACAAAATGTTATACGATTAGCATCTTCTCAGTCCCCTGAAACGCGCCGGGATTAAAGCCTTAGCGGAAACACTGCATGCACGGAGTTAAAGAAGATCAAAAATACACAAAAAATAATACAGATAAAGTTATATATTCCTGTCATCTTATGGACAATGTATAATCTTTGTTAAAAGGAATGTTTCACCTGTTTGAAAGTTGTCAAAAATACGTTCGTCTTAGTAAGGAGTATGAAGAAAGTGCATGGAAATCGATGGTGATAATTGCTTCCAGAAAAGTCGCTTAGCCCTATTCCCTGCGGGCGGCCAGAATTACGTTAACCTGCGGGGGGCAGATTCCGCCCCCCCCCAGAGATCTCGAGAAGCCGACTTCGGCCATTTTCGATGGGTAACGAACACCATTCGATTCTTCGTGACGAAAGTCTTTCTTTTTGGGATCCAGAAATGCTTTTTTTGCTCCATAAAATGGGGGCCAGGGGCAAAAAATACGATTTTTTTTTTGTGTTTTTTTGAACTACGGTCATTTGTGACCATGTGATTCAACCGATTTGGCATGCAAAAAAACATTTTTGAGCTTTTCCAATGTCCTGTTTCTTCAATGTGTAAAAAGGGACAAGTACAAAAACGAAAAATCATAGGCGCACTCAGGGATAAAAAATGGGATAATTTTTTATGAAAAATATGTGCTTTTTCTTAGTGTTTGGGACGTGGGAACGTCACATGTGGGCTTTGGTGCTGTTATTTGTTAAATGTAACAAATTGTGCATAGTCGGATTCAGGTAAACAACGTGGGGGGCACCATGTGCGGAACGTCTTTTATAATCTTGCTTATTTGAAGCTGGGCCTAAATTGACGGAGAATATCGCCTTCCATTTTATGTACCTGAGTGCGCCTCTTCCCCAAAATATGTATACTCCAATTACGTATGATTTAAAAAGCATCGACTTAGTTTCTGACGCTTTTATTCCACCGCAAACTACGAAGGAAGTATGCGCCGCACAACAACCGCACCTTCGAATCGACCTCCCAAAAACTTGCACCCTGGAGCCGCCTCTGCCAATTGCCGATTTTTCAAAAATTGTTCCACGAGAACACGCGTCATTCATATTTTAGGAAAAGTCCGAAAGTTTCAACACGATAGAACGCAACGGTTTCAGAAGCGGCAGGCGAAAACTACCGGGGGCAGAAGCTGCCCCCGCCCCCTAGGGAAATAGGGTTAAAACTCGCGCACCGACGGGGGGGGGGGGGGGCGGGGGCGAATATCCGCCCCAGAAGTCTTTCAGGAGTAACGGAAAAACGGCGGCGCACAGCGCCGACAAATTTGGCATAACTGTTTGGGCATCAATTACCCACACATTGATAAAGTTTTACCTTCTAACTTTAAAGGTCACATCGTCAGGTCACACTAAATGACCTGAACTCAAGTCAAGTTTTTGAAAGTTTGACATACCAAAGCTACAGTAATTCATCAATCATCAAATAATTTTAAACTCACAGCGTGTGACAAGGACATGGGTATCTACAGGTCTTATATCTTATATTATTTATATAGATAACCCGAGGTCATGTCAATTTCTTAACACCCCATTTTAAGTTAATGGGAGAAAATTGACATGCGCACCAATCGAACAAACCTTGCTAAATATAAGTCAGTTTACATCAATATCACTGTTTTGGAGCTTAGCAAAAAAATGCATGCTGTAATTTCTCTTCCGTGACCTCTTTGAGGTCAAATACAATGTGCCCCTCATGTACTTGACCTGTGGGGCAGATTGTATTTCAAGGGCATCTGTTTTTGTAAAACAACTCATATTCTACATGGGGTAGAGTGATATGTTTTTTGCCATTTGTTTATATTATTGATTGTCATCAAGTGACATAAAATTTGACTTGACCTTGACATGACCTCAGGTCAGGTATTTTTTTATTTAATCTAGTTTTTTTTGTATTTGTTATCACCCGATATATGACTCGATGCGCCGTGATGAGAGAAACAAGATGATGGCAAAACCATTGCTCTAGCTTTTAAAAATAAAAAAGTTATTAGCAAACAACTTTTTCCGTGAAATTAAGCATTTTGACATTTGCTGACCTCTGTAGCCTAAGCTATAGTCCCTATCTCAATTCTGATGAGGTGCTGCAGAAAAAGAGTTTCAAGCGCACTGTAGTGCTTTTTACAGAATGTACCTAGCTATCTTAGTTGCCGAGCTATCCCGGATTATGTGAAGCACTGCTTAATTTACTCGAAATATGGGAAAAGCTGACCTGTTCCGGCCTCTGGTGACCTCAATATTGACCTGATAAAAAAATTATCTGCATATTTTCTCTAGTACTCGTTATGGCCTACCTAACGCCGATTTCCGTTTCTCGCTAAGTTTCGTAGTTTTCGAGATATCTGGGGGGGCGGTTATCAGCTCCTGCGTCACTTTTAAGTTGGCTCAGACCCAGGTCATTGCGAGGGTTAACCCTATTCCGTGCTGGTGGCCAGAATAACGTTAACGTGCTGGGGAGGGGGGGGGGGCAGATTCTGCCATCCCAGAGATGTCGAGAACTGCTTGGTCGATTTCAATGGGACGAACACCATTCGATTTGTCGTGCCCAAATCTTTCGTTTTGGCACCCAAAATGTCCTTTTTGTACCCAAATTGGGGGCCAGGGGCAAAAATTTTTTTTGGATGTTTTTGAAAGGTCATTGCGGCCATGTGATTCGACAGATGCTCATAGGCACCCAAAATGTCCTTTTTGTACCCAAATTGGGGGCCAGGGGCAAAAAAAAAACAATTTTGGATGTTTTTGAAAGGTCATTGCGGCCATGTGATTCGACAGATGCTCATGTACGAAACGTTTTTGAGCTTCAAATGCAATGGTTTTCAATGTTTGAAAGGAACAAATAAAAAAATAAAAAATCATAGGCGTACTCAGGGATACAAATTGTGGTATTTTCTGATAACAAATATGTGCTTTTCTTGATTGTTTGGGACGATAGGAGCGTCACATGTTGGCTTTTTTGATGTATTTTGTTAGATGTAAGATATTGCACATAGGCGGATCCAGGTTAACAACATAGTGGGCACCATGTGCGTAACACCTTTTATCACCTTATTAATTTGAAGTCGGATCTAATTTGACGGTGGAGATAGCCTCCTATTTTATGTACCTGAGTGCACCTCTGTCACAAAATATATACAATCCAAGTATTTAATATGTATACTGCAGTGGCGTCGTTCCTGACCCACTTATTGCACCGCAAACTACGAAGGAAGTATGCGCTGCACAACCGCATTCATAACTGCGTCCCCAAAACATAGACCTGGCATCGCCTCTGCTAGGCAGATTTTGTCAGAACTTTGACACAGGACGCGTAATTCAAAGTTTGGGAAACAATTATAAGGTTTCAAGACGCTAGCTCTAACGGTTTAGAAGCAGCAAGCAAAAAACTACCGGAAAGGGCAGAATCTGCCCCTCCCCGCAAGAAATAGGGTTAAATAATATCGACTTTTCAATAACGGCCAAAAATAATAGCTATCTCAGTTAAAAAAACAATACAAAGGTGACACACTCCCTATAACAAAATTATAACGTTCGTTGACTACAAGACAGAGAGTGACCTAGTGACCATGAAAATTAAAATGTTAAACATGTTTACCCCACCGCCCCTCCCCCTTATGGTCTGTATGTCAGTTGACAACTACGGATATCAAAGTACCGGATCTATGACACCTCCTATGCATGAACTAAATTTGCATTTTCATGGAACTTAGGAGGTCACATTAGAAAGACGAACAAAATCCGAGTTTTATATTTACGCAGCGCACAGCATTTTACCACTTTACCGCTGACAGTCGACAGAATCAGCCGCTGACTTAGTAAAGCACCGAGAAAAAACACCATGAACATTCTGCTTACATAATCATCATAACTGAAGTACATACTCAATAAAGCAAATTAATTCTAGATCAACAGGTGTCGGTGCATCTATATTCCACTGTACAGGAACTTAAGTTGTATAAGCTAAATGTGTATATTTATACTAACCGCTGTTATCAATATTATAGATATAACCGCTGTTCTAGTCACAACATATGTGTAGTGGTTTAATTAATTTAATTGAGAAAGTGGCAATATATGTTGTTACTAGAGCAGCGGTGACTAGACCAGCAGTTGTCTAGGTATAGCCGTATACAGGTAATAAGTCGAGAAAGTCTTGGATATCTATATTGTTATGAGTAAGTTAAGTAAGTAAGTTATTGTTATTTTTAGTATGTTAAGCTCACGAAAACTGTAATATAAATTAACTTATAAGCACAATATCAGATAAGGAAAGGCGATAAGAGAAATAGCGAAGAATGAAAAAGATAAGTATATGAATTTCTAAGGTATTATTGTCACTTACAATAAACACATGACAATGTTAACAGAAGAAATGGGAAAATAGGTCGCTCCTCTAATATGTTTGGTGGGCAAGTGTACCAACCCATAAGGGTTAAGAAGTGTCGCAAAGGCTGTGGTTATCTTATCAAGCTCGCCCATTTCTTTAGCCCACTTTCATCTGGACGAGGATAACGAAGTAGGTGAGGACGAAGCTGAACAGGGCCAGCATGTTACTCTTCTGTATGGTGAACAGGCCCAAGGCGTTGAAGGCGAGCGGCTGGCGCGTCTGCTCCAGCAGCAGCTGCAGTGAGAAGCGGGCTGAGGCCGGCACCTGGGCTGGCCAGCGAAAACCCCAGCCAGCGTCTGGTGCAGCCTCTCCCCCTGCTGGATCAGCCGGCTGCCGGCGCAGTTGACCATCAGCACACGCAGCACCATGCCCAGGCTTAAGGCGACGAAGCCGACCAGCTGCGCGGTGGTGGCCGGATCGGTGTAATGCATCAGTATGCTGACGTAGCTACCGAGCAGGAGTCCGGTGGTGACGCAGGCGTGCTGACTGAGCGTCGGCAGGGAGCAGAGGGCGGCGGCGTCCGATGCCAGACGGCGCACAGACGCGTACGTCTCGGTCAGCTGCTGCAGACGGAGCTCCAGGTCAGGCAGGGCCTCCTCCTCTTCCTCCTCCTCCTCTAACAGCTCTGGCACCGGCTGACCGGCGTCCATCTCCAACGGCGACTCAGAGAGGGCGTGAGGATGTTCCATGGTGCGAATAGTGCCGCCTGTGCTCCACACACCAACCCGGGTCAGCTTTGGTAGCCTGTCATGATCAGCTTTGTGAATTCCGCTCCGTCCATCGTCTGCTGTCTTTCTAGCTTCCCCGGCAAAGGCGTCTGAAAGGATAGCCGGAGCCTTGTCGTTCTTCTGATGATCCAAGCGAACGATACGGCTCCTTGCGCCATCGTTGCAGCTCAGATAGTTCTGACAGTACCGTCCGAGTCTGTCCTGGTAGAGCGTTACTGCGTCTGCCAGTCCGCAGAGCAGCACGTCGAAGGCCATCTGATGGCCATTGACGAGGAACCCGACAAGAACTTGGGCAACGATGATGATAGCGTACCAAGGAGACTGCTGAAGCACAGATGGCACGTGCCACTCACTAATATAATTAGGATGCTCCAGTTCAGCTGTTGCGAAGAAGCCGATTATCCAGCAGGAGAACGTGCAGACCGGGATGGCGCAGAGGAAGGCCGTAGTGTGCAGAACGTAGATGTAATCTCCCGGTCGGCGACAGACAGCGGTGGCCTCATCCAGCGAAGTAACATGTCGCAGCAGGCCGTGTATGCGACGGCGGTGGCGCAGCAGGAAGAGCAGCATCAGAGTTCCGTTGAAAATGACGGTGTTGATAACCAGGCTGTACATCAGTTGGTAGGCATCGCCCAGGACAATGACGATGTGGTAGATGTTGGCGATGGTGGTGACGAAGCACAGCGTCAGCGGCAGCAGCCGCGCGGCGCGCCAGCCGTCCGCCGGCTGATCCTGCTGCACGTGCAGCCCGCTGAGCGTCAGCACGGAGACCAGCAGCAGGACGCCGCGCAGCAGCCGCACGTGGTCCCACATGCTGGGAGAATCAGCTGCGGGGCTCACCTGTGGCGGGAGATGGTTGAAGTCCGACCAGTTAGCGACAGAAAAACGGGTGGTTATGGCCAATTTTAGTGGTTTGGTTGCAATGTAAAACTGCCTCTGGTGAAGAGCTGTTGTCAACTGCGTTGTCTCTAACAGAACTTCGAGAACAGTCACTGACGCAGACCAGAGCCGGAGTTGATGCAGCTCACCATCCAGCTCGGCGATGGCAGCAGACGGCAATGCTGCCCTTCGCTGTACTGCTAAGCTCTCCATTTAGTGGATCTTTCGCTCTTCAGCCTGTCATGACCCACGGACGCATTGTCCTGTGCTGAATGTCCGGGATTCCGATAATCGATGCGTGGACGCACAACGGCGCTGGAGCAGCGCTGCGCCGCAGTTGACTTCTGGAAAAGAACTGGCGAACCGTGTCTGGGTGTCAACACTTTGAAGTCCGAAGGTGCTGTGTGCTAACCGTTTGTCATGTGACATGTCACCTGTCGGCGACGTCCCTCGCTTCTTGAGGTCGATATGGTTATGCCAAGGGTTTCAATTCATCGCCGTGAGTTGGAATTTGGAGCTCAAGTGTATTGCGCATAAGCTATTCCTTTGTGTTGTGTATAAAGCTAGAGCTCGTAAAATATATAGTACACATACTTCGGTAATGTGCATTGGTCTCTGACAGCAAAAAAACGAATGTTTATCTTATACCATAACACTCTGATGCACAGCCATTAGGTAACACTCAATACACTCACTGACATCGTGTTATCTCGGCCATCTCTGCACGCAATGGCATGTTGAAAGGCAGGCGTTTATATGCACGCTGTCAGATGCACATTTTTTTTTTTTCAACTGTATCACCTAACGGGATGAAACCCATGAAAGGCGAAGATCAAATAGCCAAAACCACAAACATTATTACACCACAAACAATAGCAACAAAAGTGTGAATAAAAAGACAATCACAGAAAAGAAACATTAAGAACGCGTTACGCGTCACGCTAAAACATCATGCAGTCCACACTGCTTTCCTACATACTTAAGAACCTGCCGCTTGAAGGAGCCATGGCTATCATCGAAGATGTCGGCCGGGACACTCTTATCTCTTAGGAAGGCGTTGACGATAATCGGCTATGCGAGTGAACATTCCATTTTTTACAATGTTGACACAGATGAGGCACATGAACAGGTCCGATTTAGCCCGTACAAGTCCGGAAGTATATTTTTCTGATTTTGTTTTCTTACCTGCTATACCAATTGGATGTTGTCTGGGTTTTTTTTTCTTTCGAAAATCAGTTTGAGTAAACGATTTGAGAGCCTTATGATACTGAAATTTGTGGTCAAAGTGGCGTCTCCCGCGCAGAGCCAGTGAGCTGGCAGAATGTGCAATATTATACAACATGAAATATACGGACAATTGAAACCATTCATCTGAAATAAGTTTTACAACACCGAGCAGAGACTTCATTAAATCTATTTCAGTGCTAAAAACTTCCTGGATTACGAAGGTTTGGTTTTGTCGACTTCCTAAATCACTTTTTTCAATTTGAAGTAGAAAATAAACAACGAATATATCCCTATAGAGAGAGATGAAACCTATACAACCGTAAAAAGCACCTCTAGTTACTTCGGATACAATACGTTGCTCTTCCATCCTTGCGCATCCTTGCTCGTCATAGACGCTCAAACATGACAAATTAGTAAAAATAGTTGCACACATGATGGCACCGTTAGTCGGCCGTATTTGGCGCCAAAATAATGCATTGCTTTGCACCTGCCGCCATGATTTCTACCATTAAAGGGACACTGCCTCTTCCGGGTGATATCGCAAAAACATGCTAAAACAAGTCTTAGGGACTAAATATTATTTTTAATCTCACTCTTATGCTCACCAAAGCAGCACAAATACATAAAACTATAATTTATTTCATTTTTCATAATAATATAAAAAACGGTTTACGATTTCCACACACNAAATTGACACATTTTCTGATATAAAAGAAAATCTAAGCAACTTG
This sequence comes from Semibalanus balanoides, assembly GCA_014673585.1. Taxonomy (NCBI): domain Eukaryota; kingdom Metazoa; phylum Arthropoda; class Thecostraca; order Balanomorpha; family Balanidae; genus Semibalanus; species Semibalanus balanoides. Next base: position 85,558 of record VOPJ01014469.1, on the reverse strand, counting down.
TATATTTTTTAAAATCAGTTATCAATGCATAGGCAAGCGGAATCCGATGAGTTTTCAGAATTATGTGAGACTTTGGACTTCGCCCTCCCCCCCCCCTTCCCGAATTATCGTTTCTGGATGCGCCGAGGCCTGCGTGAGGAAAATTGCCCAGGCTAGCAGTCCACCATGTAACCAACTGAGTTACACCATTTCCGTATAACTGCCGATGAGAACTGTGCAGACATGAGCCGTGAAAACTGTGGGATGATGTCCTACTGCTGCAGATTAGCGTCATTTCTGCCCGGCGGGAACCCTAAACCTTAGTTGTACTTTGGTCAGACCACCGTCATTGCCAACTAACCACCGGACGCCGAGCATGAAAGTGCCAGAGGCGTGTGAACCTAAACGGAAGCGTTTCCGAGGGTTGTCTTACAACAACTCTGAATTGTACTCTTGGTGGTGAATTTGGGTGACATGAGTACAGCCATTAGTCCTGTTTGTGTTCATAATGCAGTCCGCAGCGGCCGTGCTGGCTGAAAACTCTTCCTGATGAGCGGTGGCGACGGAAGGCCAAAACTTCCTGAGAGCGGTGGCGACGGAAGGCCACGTGCGGCGCCGGGGAAACACTCGTTGAGGAGTTGTGTGTCGGCCCCCGCGGAGCGCGATCAAGCGGGCGGCGGTAATGCCAGCCTGGAGGTCACGGGTGGAACAGATAGCCCTGACGGCTATGGCGTCCGGTGCTGGGTAACGCAGATATGGCAGTAATTTCCAACAGTACTCCACTTATGTTTAACTAATCCAACTAATTTTTGCATTATTTATTTTACTATTTGTTAATGTTAATAATGTTCCAACTCAAAACATTCTCATTTGAAACACATGCTTAGCCTTATCATAAAGTATACAATGCACTTACATTTGCCAACACTCTTGCGTGTTTACGCCAGCTTCGAAAACTGCACCGGCGTAAACAACTCAGTTGTCACCTTGGTGAAACGGACGCTTTTGCGGTGCGTAGCTTTTGATGGCGTACCTCACGCATTTCGTAAGGTACGCCACAAGTTTTTATGAACGAGGCCTTAGTCGATATCAACCATTCAACGTAGATTATGGACACTGTTGAGAGACTGAGACACGCTGTCACTGAGACACTGAGACACTGTTGTCACACACGGAGACACTGTTGTCACACACTGAGACACTGTTGTCTCACACTGAGACACTGTTGTCTCACACTGAGACACTGTTGTCCAGTCTACGGCAGACGTCAGTCGATGGAGTGCCCAGACCGTTAGTGATATCGGGACGGGCTGCTCCCCTCGCTGGACTTGTACTTTTAACAGGTAGTGTCCTGCGTCATTTCCTTTCTCCTCCGTTCTAATAGTCAACTATTATCTCGTCCCTCCTGCTCTCTCCTTTATGCTCCTTCCTCCGTTTGCATCATTTTTGTTTCTTGCTCTTCTGAGCTCGTTTGCTTCTGATAATAGGGGAAATGTTCCGATTAGCGACCCCCTCAGGTTGAAGCGCGCTGGTGATTATGCTGTCGTTGTTACGACCGTGGGAACTTGTTTTAAGGGATGTGAACATTTTTCTAGCCATAATATGGTTCATTACTTTAATTTCAACACATTCGTATATATAATCGCAAATTGCGAATCTTGCAGCCCTTGCAAAAAACGCAAAATAGGAACTGTTCCCAGTTTGCGACCGGGTTGATATAGCATCCCAACTTTAGCAATATGTAGGCATATTGCTTATAAAGTTTCCGTTTCTGCCTAATTTCACCTCCCTATTTGGCAGACCAATTCAAAACCAGCTGTCGGTCGTAACGAAAGGAAGCCATTGGAGACTCAAATTTTAGCTTAATAATAAGCCCTCTGAAGACCTACGGGGCACAAATAAGGGAATGTAAGTGCTCCAAATCAAAGTCCGCATAAAAATAACCGACACACCTATACAACGGAAATTGACACAAAAATAAACCATAATAATGAAAAAATTCAGAACAAAGCAATCTTTGTTTTCATAGAATACTGCAGTAGTAAAAAACACATTAAGCTGCGTTAACCGGCGTAAGAAAAAACACGTGTTTTATTCAGCACACGTGCACTACCATATAAATACACAAGTAGAAAATGGCTGAAACTGGTAAAACGCACATGGCCGATTTAGTCATGCATTTATCTTAAGTTGTATTCAGTGTCAATTTCTGTGTATGGTGGGAGGTCGCAAATGGGGAGAGGTCGCTAATAGGAACATTTCCCCTACCCGTTTCTCCACCATCTTGTCCATCTATATTTTCTCTCTCTCTCTCTCTCTTATTGCTGTTCTCTCTACTCTCCGCCCTGCCAATATAGAGGCAGGGATATAGAGGCTGGGATATAGAGGCTGGGATATAGAGGCTGGGATATAGAGGCTGGGATATAGAGGCAGGGATATAGAGGCTGGCCCGGCACATTGTCATCCTCTCCTCTGTCGCGTGCGATGGCAGAGGTGGTTGGCCTCCAGTCGCACGCCTGGCCATAGAGGCGCCGCCTCAGCCCTAAATTCAGGATCAGCACGCCATGACCGTTGTAACTAACTGCTAGCGCACACACAACATTTGCAGCTGCGTGATGCGGGCTGTGCACTGTGTAGTGTGTAGGGTCTAACAGCAATATGCATCCATCACGGTGTCGGCCGTATTGAACTCTCCGTCGGCCATAACTGTCGGACGGTCGCCGGGCCATGTCCGCGTGCCGCCTTCCTCTTCGTCTGACCTCTGCTGTCCTCTGCTGTCCTGTCCTCTGATTACGCTGAAGAGTCATCTGAGGAGCCTCTCGACCGTTGCGCTCTGCAGGCGGCCGGGGCGGGGCCTCACCTGGCTTTGGGCCTCGCCCGGCTGGTATTCATGTCATTAGCTAAGCTCGCGTGTCACCGTGTCCGCCTCTGCCGACTGTCACCGGTGTCCTCGGTACAAGGCGAGGTCTGGCGTCCACCACACCTTAGAGCAGGGTGAACGTCCCTACGTGGTATAATAACGGCTGGTGACCGAACCAATTGCGCTGTCGTCAAACCCCGTTAGAAATGAAACACAGACTGCTGAAGTGTTTAGATACCAGTGGTCGCAGATAACATGATACCTGGATTGGACACTAAATTTTTGGCCTCTTATTGCTAAGCACAGCAGTGAATGACGGTGCTGGAACTCGCATTTGCACAGCCGAGACAATAAAGTGTATCAGCTTAAACAGCTCCGTTTCAAATTTCGGCTCTGCAATAAGAGGCCGAAAATTGAGTGTTCAATCCAGGTATCGTGTTATCTGTGCAGTGGCATATTCATGCATGAGCGTCAAAAGCGGGGGGACGGGGAGACGCGTCCCCCAAGCGGAAGGCGTCCCTCCAAACATTTTCGGATTTTAACATTGCGCCTATGGGCGTTGCATGAAAATAGTCGACTTCAAAATGTCTTCGTTCCCCCAAATTTCGAAAGGTGGCGACACCCTTGCGTTATAGCGTGCTAATATAATGGTGACGTCGGGAAGCATTTGCTGGTTGCTCTTCCCACTGTTGTCGCTGTCAATCCTGATGGACGTATCTCAAGGGCGGAATTGTCATTGCCGTGATTGCTTAAGTAATGGCTCAGCAATGCAGCATGCTAACAGGGGTTGACGGCCGCAAGGGGTCGCGGTCATCTTGTGTGAAGTCAGAGGCCTCCTCCAGCGGGATTAAGTGCAAGCTTTCACATTTTTTTAGCCCGCCTTCCTGTAAATAATAATTCGGGTATAGCTGTCGTCCCGTAGTATCGATGCTTGTAACTTGTGCTCTTCCGAGTGTTTGTTGTTCAGGAACATAGGAGCAGGTGTTAATAGGTGACATTTATGGTTTCCACTGAGACTATGATCTCGGTTGACCATTTTAGAGGTCAACCGAAGTCACTGACCTCCGATGACCTCAGATTACTTTTTTTACCTATGACATTTTCTAGGGCATTTTTGACGATGATTTAAAATTTGGTATCCATTTTACATAATAATATGTTCCACTGCCACACTTGGGTCATGCTCTTACACAGGCGCCGCTTTCCTCTCAACCGAGATCACTGACCTCAATTTTAAATACATTGAGTCCGAACTTTTTCATGGGATGGATTCCCGATATCAGGACCCACGCTAAGCTAAGCTTGTTGCACAGGTCCTGACCCCACCATCCGATCGCGCAATTCCAGTCACCGGCAGAACCTAGAGATAAAAGTTCAACTTCCCCTAACGATTGAGGAAGGTCCGCTTCTTGCGCTTGCGCTTGCGCTTCATCTGACCTTGAACGCGGATGCTGCCGCCGGCCGCAGCCGCAGGTCATCCCCGCCAGAGAGTCAAATAGCGAGCAAATAGCGAGCGCCGAAGCGGCTCGAACCCACCTTGCCAGGGTTTGCTACAGACATGTGCTAAGGCAAAAACATAGGATCCAAGATCCACAAGATCCCACGACAAACTGATTTTCTAGAATCCAGGATCCACAGGATCTCACGACAAACTGATTTTCTAGGATCCAGGATCCACAGGATCCTACGATTTTCTTCTCCATGATCCAAGATCCATAGGATTCCACGAAAAATAATAATTGTCCAAGATCCAAGATCCACAGGATCCCACAAAACAAAATCATGCAGGATCCAGTATCCAACAAGATCCCAGATCTTGGATCCTAGCGATACTGGATCCAGGGCATTTTTTTAAACATTGACCATGCATAATCACCACTTGTAAGTCTTGCACCATGGACATTGAGTATGTGGTAGTTATAACCCGCGCACCTACGGGGGGCGGATATGCCCCCCCCACCCAGGTTTTTGCAGGACTAGCGGAAAAACGACGGCGCGTAGCGCCGCCAAATTTTGCATAGCTGTTTGGTTATCAATTACGCACACTTTATCAATTGTTTGACTTCCTAACTTTTAAGGTCACGTTGTCAGGTCACATTAAATGACCTGACCTCAAGTCACGTTTTTTGTAAGTTTTGACATCTTGCCGAAGCCACAGTGTGAACCAAACAGTTGAAACTCACAGTGTGTGATAAAGGCCCTTGGGTATCTACAGTTTGTATCTTCTCGGATTTTTTATATCGGTGACGAATGAGTCATGTCATTTTTTTTGTGACCTCCCATTATAAATTATAAGGCTATGGAGAACATTGAAATGGCGACCCAATCGAACCAAAAACTCTGGCTAAATGGTGGTCAGTTTCATCCTTATCACTATTTTGAAGCAAGCAAAGCAAAATACCATGTTGTATTTTTCTTCCGTGACCTCTTTAAGGTCAAATCCAATGTGCCCCCAGGTCATATGGTTTTGGTACAATAACTCATTTTCTAGGTGAGGTAGAGTGCTGTGGTTTTCACCATTCTGATTCTCTTGTCGACCTCCATCGATTGACATACAATTTGACTTGACCTTGACATGACCTCAGGTCAGGTCAGGTAAAAAAAAAATAGTTTGACATAGCTAGATCATACGATAAATGATTCGATGCGCCGTGATGTGAGAAACACAATGGTGGCAAAATCGCTGCCCTATCTTTTGTACTTAAAAAGTGATTAGCAAAAAAAACTTTGTCAGTAAAATTACGCATTTTTACCTTTGCTGACCTCTGGAGCCTTTACTATTGACCCTATCACAAATCTGAGGACATGTCGGCGAAAGAGTGTTTCAAGCGCATTGCAGTTTTTTTCGGATTGCTCCTAGCTATGTTAGTTACTGAGCTAGCCCGGATTATGTGAAGCAATGCTCAATTTGCTCGGAATATGGGAAAATTTGACCTGTTTTGACCTCTGGTGACCTCAATATTGACCTGATCAAAAAATAGTATTAGTAGTTTTCTCTAGACTCGTCACAGGCCTACCTCACGGCATTTTCCGCTTCTCGCTACGTTGCGTAGTTTTCGAGATCTCTGGGGGCGGGCGGTTATCCGCCCCCCCCCCCGTCGGTTCGAAGTTGGCTCAGACCCCCGTCGGTGCGTGGGTTAAAGGCATGCAATGCATGCATTCTTATATTTTAGCACTACGAAAAGCGTAATATGCCTAACAAGATCCACAATATTCCACGACAAACTGGTTTTCCAGGATACACAGGATCCTACGTCAAAGCATTTTTCCAGGATCCACGATCCGCTGGATCCAAATATATATTTTTCAGGATCCAAGATCCACAGGATCCCACGACAAAATCATCTTGCCGGATCCAGGATCCAACAAGTCCCCGGATCTTGGATCCTAGGGATCCAGGATCCTAGGGATTCTTAGAATAAGTTTTTTGCTGTCATGTAGGAAGGCGAATGTTACGCCACGTTTTATTGAAAATGCCACTTCTCCAGGAATAAGAATTTCCTCAGGAACAAGTGCCATACAAAAAGAGTGTAAAACATTCAGATCAAAATGCTCAACGAGAGCATTAAGAATGCCTTTAGAACCAAAGCAAATCTTGAAAGATGTCAACAAAAGAGACCATCAGTGGCTGCAACATACAGGTGAACAATGTTTCAATTGGAAAAAAAATTTTGGGGGAACAAAAAAAGGGAGTGTAACTCATTTTTGAAGACACCATGAAGAGTGGAACGTCTATGCTTAGATCGAAAGTTAGACGACTGCAATTCGCAGCAACTATATAAAGGACCTTCGGTACCAATGTAAGTTAGAAAGCTCTCCAGAAATCACAAGCGCGTCAAGAACCTATCTTCATGAGCTCTCTGAAAATACTTTTAACCTTCTATCTAAGGGTCCGAAATTTGCTATGACCAATAACATTAACAAAGCTACTATACTTAAAGTAGAAGCTAGTGTCGAAAGGTTAGCTTACGGAAAGAGATGGAAAGATTTCTCAAAGCGGAATCGTAGCAGTAATCTCAGCGTCACCGAAGCAGCCCATCAGGCCATCGCCCCTGCTGCAGGAGACAATCCACCTTTAGCGATAGAAGCGGCCGATGGTAACAGCGATCAGGGGAACACGGCNAGAACACGCGGACAGGTAAGTTCTCGGCGCATGCGTCTCACAAGTTGTTTTGGATAACCATTTGATTCGAAGAGATCTTTAATTTTCTGGAAAGATGTTTCGACTTTTTCGTTGGATGAAACCCGCTTTGCTCTTTCGGAATTCTGAACGAATTGTGTCAGCGTACGTGGGAGCGACATAAAAAAATGTCCTGGCTCTTAGAAAGAATCTTAAAGCCAGCTGCTTACCCACATTCCAGCTCATTTGCGCAACACATAAGAGACTATTCAACCAGCTGCTTACCCACATTCCAGCTCATTTGCGTAACACATAAGAGACTATCTATCGAGATTAGAAGAAAGGTTCCCTGAGCGCCGGCTCCCTCCGAATGCCATAGTTTTCAGCATGGATGTGATCAACCTGTATGGAAGCATTCCTCTTGACGACAGCGTTTCTGCAGTGCTAGAGCTCATCTTCGTGCACGTTCGTGAGATAGACCTCTGCGGCCTTACACCAGAAGACGTTGCTCGTCTGCTCTCGCACTGCCTCAAGAACAACACGTTCAGATTTGATCAGGATCACTACCGACAACAGCTTGGAATTGCCATGGGCAATAAAGTAGCACCTCCAGTAGCGATCATATTCATGCACCAGCCGGAAAAGTCAGCGATGAACAAGGCCAGGCTCAAACCTGAGTTTTATGCAAGATATATTGACGACACGATAGGAGTTTGGACACATGGCTACGATCAACTGCGAGCTTTCTTTGATTATATGAGCTCTCGTCACCCTATGATCAAATTCACCATGGAAGACACTAGACAGTCACTCAACAGGAAAGATAGCCTTCTTAGACACATTGATCTCTTTAGATTCGGAATTCAAGTTTTCGACGGAAATGTACGTTAAACCAAACTATTCCGGAGTCATCATGCACTACGTCAGCACACCCGATGACTACAAAAAAGAACATCATTCGCTCAGAATTCCGAAGAGCATAGCGGGTTTCATCCAACGAAAAAGTCGAAACATCTTTCCAGAATATTCAAGATCTCTTCGAATCAAATGGTTACTCAAAACAACTTGTGAGACGCATGCGCCGAGAAGTCACCTGTCCGCGTGTTCTACGACAGCGCTAACAGAAAGCAAAATCTGATTTAGATGGTTATCTCACCCTACCATATATTGATGAAACGGTGTGTGCTAAGGTCAACAGGATAGTAAGCAAGTCAGAACTAGAGGTTAAAGTAGCATGGGAAAACAAAATACTCTGAAAAACCGTCTTGTTTGTTCGACTTTTTCGCCGCCTGAGTGCCCGTCTGGCAGAAGAGTTTGCAATGCTTGAGAGTCGGGTTTAAGGGGAAAGTGTTTAAATTCGGGTGTTGTGTATTGTGTGACGTGCGTGCTGTGTGAAAGGAAGGGCGATCATATATCTTACATGGGTGAGTCACGACGACCCATTCGATTACGGTTCAATGAACATGTTCTGGCAGCGAGAAACAAGACGCCAGAAACTCCAATTGGTGATCACTTTATTTCGGTCCATGGTGACTATCAAATTCCTCGTAACGAAATACCTCTTTCAGTTCACATTTGGCAAAAAACAAGCGATCATCCCCATCGTAAGATATGTGAATCGCTCTACATTCGTCAGTTGAAACCCATCACGAACAAAAATATATCCTCCTGGCGTATTGTCTCATAAATATTTAATCACATGTATTTGAAGTTTAGTCATTTTTTTTTAGGTTGCTCAGTGTTTGTGCGATGAACATGTGTTTAGTTAATATGCAAGTTGTTTAACCTTTCATCGAGTGTTGAAGTGGGCAGGGTTCAGAATGATAATTTATTTAATTTTAAAATAAAGCTTAACTTCGAACTATGTTCGCCTTACTATTCGGGGAGGGGTCATTCAACTTGCATATTAAAACAGCTTGTTTTTCATTACTTTGTTTGAAAGTGTATACGAACAGAGTGACACGCTCATTGTCAGTAAAGTTGTTTTCTTGGATATTTGTTGATGGCAAGCTAATCGGTGTGCTTTTAGGTTTTGTGTATGTGATCATGGGGCGTGCTAGAAAATTCATGCAAACATTAAATATAAAATAACTTGCACACAATTTTTGAAAGGAGGTGGATCAAAAAAGCTCTAAGGTACGAAATACGTGTATGATTGATTCCACTGCACTGTAGTTAATCTTAGGGGTGCAGCCAGGATTTTGAGACGGGGGAGGGGCACATCAAAGTGGGCCCCCATCACTGGCTGATGCCCCCCCCCCAAAAAAAAAGGAAAAAAATAATGTTTAGTTTTTCACTCATTTTTTTCTTCTCTTCATTGAATTCGGCGCCCTTTGTAATTCTTATTTTTTTATTGAAGTACTGTTTTTTTTTTTAAATTGTGCCACCGCATTGCAAGACCAATTCCAGAATATAATCTGAAGGATTATTTGGCAAAAAAATAATTTATTGGAGACGCCGCGCATGTCAGCACACGGCTCCGACCGTCTGACCGCTATCAGTGCCCCGGGGGCACGACTGGTTCTTATTTGAGACCACGTCCACTACATGTGATACCTACTGTTCAGCCCATAGGCATTGGCTAAGCCATGGTTTTAAAACTGGGGGAGGACTCGATATAAGCCATACATAGTAGAAAAGAGTAATTAAAATTTATTAGGGAAACTCGCCACAATTCTGGACTTTCCCAAGAAAATGAAAAATGGATGGGACCAAATTAACTTATTCTTGGAGTAGGGGAGGTAGAGGCATATTCACCTTATTATGCTGGATTTGCGGAACCATACTAGAGCTAGAACCAGGCGAGTGACGAAAGATCATTTGTATTGCAAATTACCCGCGGTCAGTGATAAATGGGCCCCTTGGCACATACATCAGCCCTTCATGGAACGCATGGCCACCTACATATTTTAGCTTCGCTTACATTATTTTAACTTCTTATTTCTGGGTGTAGCCACTTTACAGGGCTAAGTAAGAGCCTTCTTATTTGGTCAAGGGCTTCCTCAGATCGGACAGAGGCGACAGAGGGACCCCTTAAGTCGATGAGGGCCCCTTCAGGCCGACTGGGGGCCCTTAAGGTCCCTCGGACAAACAGAGGTCTCAATTCGGCCAGGCCTGACAAAAAGCACCTCAAGCGGCCCGAGGGGCCCCACAAGCCACCAGAGGCCCCCTGAGGGGCGTGATGGTCGAGAGAGGGCCCCCTCCTGCTGCCGACTGAGGGCTACTCAGGCCGACAGAGGGGCCCCTCAGGCCGTCATAGGGGGCCCCTTAAAACGCCCTCATGCCGACTGAGTGCCCTTCAGGCCGACCAAGGACCACCTTAAACTGACCGAGGGCCCACTCAGGCGGCCAGAGGGCCCCTCGGGCTACTAGAGAGCCCCACATGCCGACATAGGCCCCTCAGGCCTACATGGTCCCCCTCAGGCCGACTGAGGTCCCATCAGGCCGACAGAGGGCACGTCGGGTCGATCAAAAGGGCCCCTCAAGCTGTCGACAGACCCCTTAGGCCATCAGGGGCCACCCAGGCCGACAGAAGGGACCCTTCAGGCTGGACAGAGGGCCCCGTCGGGTATAAATGGGCCTTCAAGGCCTGAGCCGAGGGAACCCTCAGCGCCACCAGAGAGCTCCCTTCATTCACACCATAGGGCCCTCAGACTACAGAAGCCCTCCATGCCGACAGAGGCCCCCTCAGACCGAATAGACAGCCATTTTCAAACTTGACAGAGGATACCTCAGGCCAATCAAGAGCCCTCCATGCCGGACCGAGAGCCCCCTCATGCTTATAGAGGCCCCTCAGACCGACAGAGGGCCCCTCAAACCAACAGAAAGGCCTTATTTAAGACCATCAGATTTGCCAGAGGGCCTACTTCAAACCGACAGGAGGCTCCCTCAGACCCATGGTTCGCCAGCGGGGGGGGGGACATGTCCCCCAGGCTTCAAAGTTGGGGGGGACAGAGTGTCTTTTGTGCCCCCCCCCCCCAACTTTGAGCACATGACAGTAACTTCATATTTAAAGGCACCTCAAACCAACAGTACCACACTACTTGATTCTTAACGCCTTCAACCAGTAAGAATTCAGTTATCCAGGAATGAAATCAAAATTTTGCCGCCGCTCCGCGGAGCAAAAGTGGGCAGCTTCAAATTACATTGTATTCGGGCTGAAACACAATATTCCATTCGCACCGTTTCGCAGCGCATTACTGTGTTATGTTTTGTTTATATGTTGATTTACTTTCTACACCATTGTGCAAATAGTAGCTTTATCACTTTTGTAACCGCAGTCTTACCCCCGCGCCCCCACGGGGTGTGTTTGAGCATCCCCTACGGTTTTTATCGATTACAAAAAATGCGGCGGACTAGCGCCGCCAAATTTAGTCAAGCCTTATCATTGATCCTTCCCAATACATTTGTTAAGAATTTTAATTTCGCGTCGGATCAGATCAGTCACAAGGTCAGGTCAAATTGATTCCAACCTCCAAAAATGTTTGCGGTTCGTGCCCATGACCACAATTTCTTGAGGGATCGATATCAAAACTTTTTAGGATTGCATAGAAAACCATCTATTACCTACAAAGTGTTTGTCTTGCGAATCCGAATATTGGTGACCTGAGGTCGGGTCAATTTCGTGACCTCTCCATTATAAGTCAATGAATAAATATTCCAATTCCTTCTATTTCAAGGATATCAGTCCAATTCCTTCTGAATAATGTATATATAATAGGATATCCTTGATGATCCAAGCGCAGGTTTTGTTCAGTGACCCATACGGAGTTATCTGAGTTCATCCGAGGTCACCAAACACTTTTTGTCGTCAATTAACTCTCGACATAATGAAGATATAGAAGTGAAAATTCAGCAGGGTGGATCTCGATATATTTCTCCTAATATGCAGCCTGACCTACATGGGTCACCACTTGACCTTGATCAGAGGTCAATTGTTTAAGTTGACCTAACATTGTCAACATGGGTGTGTTTCAATGCGCCTTGACGAAACAAACACGATGGCGTAAACATTACTGTGTTATTTTTATTAGGTGAAAAATTTATTTGGAGAAACACATTTTTTGCACAAAACAACATTTTTTAACTTGTATTACCTTTAGAACCTAAGCTATTGAACTGAGCTAAAATTTAAGGAAATGAAGTTGATAACAATTTCAGGAGCTTCCGTTTTTTTTTTCTCGTTTGATCCTATGTAGCATATTTTCGGAGATATATGGGGGTTTCTGGACCGAATTCCTTTAACTGGAAAATTTGACCTTTGATGACTTCTGGTCTGGGGCATATCCAGAGTAGAGGCTGCAGGGGGCGCGGCCTCCCCAAGGCGCCCGGGTCGCGGGGCCTGGGCCGTGTTTTGGCCTTCCCTCCAAACCTCCCCGGCTTGGGGAGGCCAAAGCACGGCTCGACCCCGCGACCCGTGCGTCTGGGTGAAAGCCGCGCCCCTTGCAGCCCCCTCTGGATCGCCTGTGCTTCTGGTGACCTCAACTTTGGCCTGAGCGAAAAAAATCCAGATAGTTTCCTTACTGATTTTTTTGAACGACGTTTCGAACATTGGTTTTGGTTTTGGTCTACGTTCCATAGGAGGCCGATTTAGAAAGGGGGGACGTTCAAACACATACCCGCCCCCTTCCTCCCAGTAGGGCGTGGAAAATCCCGAAGCCCAGTAGGGCGTGGGTTGAACAAAAAATAAATAGAAGAGGTCATAGAGGAAAAGTGTATGTACAGGGCATGAGATTCAAAATTTCGCGCCGCTCCACGGCGCAATTTCACGAATTACTGGGGGTTTATTTTTTGTCCCCTCCCGATATTTGGTAATATCTCCTAAGCCAAAAGCAGTATCGTCACCAAACTTTTAACTTCTTCCTTGACATCAATTTGACACCATGGTTGGCCAAAGAAAGACGCTGTTATGATAGCGTCAACTAGCGAAATGACGTTCGAGTGAAGCCATTTTTCTGCGTGTTTTTGTTGGAAAAATAAGTTTGTGGAAAACGGCAGGTCAAATGCACATTTATTACATAAATTAAATGCGTATATAACCAAATGACTGGTACTAGACTCGGCTTTCAAACTGCAATCTCGGATTTTCGAGTTTTATTGAATATAACATTTTGAGAAATCAAAAGTTATTTCTTAACATTTTTTGTCTCGAAACAAGTCAAAATTGTCACACAATTGGAATAAAATGATTAAAAAGGGTGTCAGGTGAATTTGTGTACCAAATTTTAAAGACGATATGTCGTCAAAAATGACTGACTTAAGACCCTTTCAAAGTAAAAAATCGAACTTCTTCTACAAACATTACCATGCATAAAAAATACATTTGTTTCTGCCTTTTACTTGTATTGTTATGAAAGAAACAAAGCTCTAAGGACATTTTTGCGTTATAGACGAAAAAACAAACATGTGTTACAACGCCCAATGACCGTAATGCTGCAGTTTGACTCGTGACCTCGGATGACCTTGACCTGACTTTAGACATCAACAGCTTAGAATGGTATTAAGAGTGTCAGACACGAAACATACCGATTTAACCAAAGTTGTTTAATCGTTTAACCCTCGGCTATGTAGGGTGGGGGAGGTGGATGCAACCCCCTCGGTTTTTCCAGAATAAACTCACGTAAATATCAACCGATCACGATGAAAAACTTTCACTACCCTTACAGTGCATCAATTTGACCATGTTACTGTAAAAATTTCGAACTTACTCAACCACGGGACCCATGACCTTTGACCTGTTTTTCAAGGTCGTGTTTTGCGAAACTGGCGTCCCGCAGTAACGATCTTTGAAACATATGCAATTCCCAAGTGTGTGTTGTTCAGCAGCATATGGAAAGGTGTTTCTAGGTGACAGTTGTGACTTCTGCAGAGATTGCGATCTCGATTGACCTTTTCAGAAGTTAACGGGGGTCACTGACCTCCAATGACCTCAGATGTCTTTTTTCGTCTTCTGTCCGTTTATAGTGCAGTTTTGTTTGACGCTATTTCGATTATGGGATCCATATCACATGATTATATGTTCCATTGGGGTTCATGCGCTACCAAAGGTCAATCGAGGTCACTTGACCTCAGCATGACCTGAACATGTGACCTTATTTAATTTGGCAGTTTTCTAGGCTCAGTTTGTGATGCTGATTTCAATTTTTGGCGTCTATTTAGCATTTTTTACGAATTTTAGCTCGATAAGTTCTCATTTTTACATTATTTACGATTTGACATTTGGCTTTGACGATGAACCTCAGAGGTCACCTAAAATTATCCAGGGACCTTAAGATTCAGATGTCAAATGGCTTCCTCTGTCAACAACCAACAAGCTCGCGTGTTGTAATCTAAGCTCTAGCTCAATGGAGCCAAACACCAAGGGGGTCGTAACCCCCTACACGGTCACGCAGTGATCTTGCCTACACGGGCGAGGGTTAATATCGCACAACAATGCTACCATTGAGACAGTATGACACGATCAAACATTTTTTTTATATATTTTACGTGGACCTGTGACGTTCATCGGTGACCGAGTCCACAATATTACTTTCCTTTAAAACATTTTCCAGGGCTATCGAATTCGTTCTGTACCTACATTTAAGATCAGTTTCAGTAGTTCCGGAGATCTGAGGGGCGCTCGGAAGGGGACCCTTTGAGGCTCCACTCCTCCCCGGACGAAATCCGGGCTGATGTGCCGGTCATTCGCCCTCTGAGAGTCTTGCGGGTCCCTGGTCTAATTCCAGCTCAATACAGGTTTCAAAGCGGGGTCTTCTCAAAATAAGTGAGCCCAAATCCGCATAGTTTTTCATATTCAGGGGCAAAAAATTTTGGGACACCATAACTGGTTTACCCACCCCCTTTTCTGAAGAGTTGGCTGCGCCCCTGCTCAGCCCTTATTTCTCTTGAACCCATGAGTCCACGTCCCCCCTACTCAAAACCGTGGCGGAAGCCCTTGCATCAAACGACAAAGGGACCCTAGACGACAGAGGCGACCTCATTGCCGACAGAGGGCCCCCTCAGTCGGACCGAGGGCCCCCTCAAGCCGACTGAGGGCCCCGCTCAGGCCTAATTGAGGGCCCCTCAGACGACAGAGGGCCCCCTCAGGACGAACAAAGGGCCCCCTAAGGACGGACAGAGCGCCCCCTCAAACTAACAGAGGCCTATATAAAGACCCCAATTCAGATTGCACAGAGGGCCACCTCGAAACCGACAGGAGGGCCCCTCAGACTGACAGAGGCCCTCAGACCGACAGAGAGCCCTTAGAAAACGACAAGAGGGCCCCTCATTGCGGACTAAGGCGGCCCCTCAGGCCGACTGAGGGGCCCCTTAGACCGCAGAGGGTCCCTCATGCCAACCTGAGGCCCCCTCAGGTCGACCGTGCCCCTCAAGCGACCGAGAGCCCCTTTCAGAACCGGGAGAGCCCCTCATGCCGACCGAGGGGCCCCCTCAGGTCGGAACTGAGACCCCTCAAGCGACTGCAGGGCCTCTTCAGACCGGCAGAGGTTTCCTCAGGGCGACAGAGGTCCCACGAGGCGCCCCACAGTCACGATGGGCCCCTTTCAGACCCGAAATGGGCCCCTCTGAGCCGCGACGGGGGGGGGGCATTTGCCCCAAATGCCCCCTGGTTGCGCCCCTGGTTAATCTGCCAAACGTTTCGTGAGCCGTCGGTGGTCTGATGTTGGCTTCAATATATTTTTTCGACATTAAAACACTGCTTTGAAGAACATCTATATTTATTGTTTATCCAGTTCATGTGTCATTTGCTAAAATGAAGCACACATTCTCGTAAGAACTATGCATAACTGAGTTGAGAGTCCGAGCAACCTGGTTTATTTGCCATGCTCGAATGTGAAACAAAGTAAGATACAAGATGATATGCAAGAGACAATCGCATGCTGTGGAAAACAACGGTGAAGGTACATCGACATTGTCATCATGGCCAGATCAAGTCATGATCGGTAGAATACATGGGCGTAGATATAAGACACACATTGGCTCAGGTAACTGTGTAGTCAATTAGTCCCCTTCGCAGTTTCCGTCATCAGGACCCTTTCCTTCATGAAGACATGGGTGTCGTCTTTTATAGGCCTAGTAGGGCCAAAGCCCTACCAATAATGCCACATTTTAGCATGATGCCTATGGCGTTGCATGGTAGGAATGACTTTAAATCTCAAAAGTTAACATTAGAGCCCCACCAATCAGTTTCAGAAGACATCGCCTCTGCCTGAAGAGTGAAGACACACCTGAAGCTCATCCGTATGATTCTGAAGGGGTCGGAAGTTGCGCTGTATACGGCTGCCATTTTCGTCCTCAAGTTGCCTGAGTTCGGCCAGGAATTCGGGCTTGATGCGGACCGGCTCCTTTGACACCAGCCAGGGTAGTTGTCGGGTGCACAGAGGCGTAGTCAGGCTGCCATTGTATTTGTACACGGACGTCAGCACATTATCCAGTAGTTGTTTCAGTGGCTGGAACTCGATCTCAATGTTGAACCACGTGTTGAACGTTCGCACCTGTTCCATTTCATGTGTAAGGCCAAACGTAGGGAATTTGAGGTCGCCATCGTAATTATCGAAGTCGTCAGAGTCATCATCGTTGTCGATGAGTGGAATGCCCACCGCGATAAGTGCCCCCTCTATATCTTTTGCCTCTGCGAATGTGATGGCGTCTTCCGTGCTTTCTGATCTGTTTATAAACTTCAAGTGAGCCTCGGCGTGGAACCTCTGACCTTCAATGGCGTGCTCGGATCCGTCCTCACCTTTCTTCCCCCAGTGGAAATGCACCTCCGCCAGATCGTACTCAATATACTCAATGCTTGCATCCTTAGCATCGCCATCAACGTGGGGTTCTGAGAAGAAGAGAGTCAGCGGACCGAGGGCGCCGTTGTCAGCAATCTGGCGCTCGCCACAATCGAATCTCAGCTTGAGCGATCTGCCGTCATTCGTGACATTCACGTTCCATGTTTCCTTATTCTCCCTTACTCTGGGCCGTCTGGAGTCCTCACACTCATCGCTTTCGAGGTTAATCGGAGACTGTTGTCGTAAGTCTGTTTTGTCGCACTCCCAGCCGTCAATGTCCGAATAGGTCCAGTTGNGCCAATACCGCCCTATAAGTCTTTTGTCCTGTATATCAACACTATTATTTTCCCCCTCTATTACTCTCACTTAACTAACAGCCATCTCTTCCAGACAGACGAAGCGGGTACGGGTCGGGACACAGCACTTAGCTTCAACTGGCCTATCGGACTCGCAAACTGTATACACAACTAGACGAAGGACGTGACATGACAGCAATCGTTCTTGACATTGCAAAATATTTTGTCAAAATTGGTTAAGATGTACTTTTTTACAAATGCAAATTTGACTTTCTATCTCAGCCCCGGTCCTCCTATATCTGAAATAATATCTGACAGACAGAGCACAACAGGTGAGAGTGGGAGATGCCTTGCCTAGATGCCTTTTCCTCGACAAAAACTATCAACGATGTCCTCAGGGCCTCAGGGCTCAGTTCTGGGACCTCTCCGTGTGCTCATTACCTAGACGGACTCACACAAAATCCATAGCGATTTTTCTACGCAGGCGATACTTCTCTTTATGCCTTTCACACGACTGTGACATGGACACCGTGTAACAGTCTCTTCAACGTGACCTTGACACCATTGACGAATACGCAACACAATGGGCAATCAAATTCAACACTTCCAAAACAATTCAACAGACATGCAGTGACGAAGCGCATCACACTTCACCAGTTCTACGTTTTCTGGGAAAATTATTTCCCCGGACACTGAAGCACATACACACATTGGCATCACATTCTGAAAAGCTTGAGGTTCCACAAACATGTGATTATAAATGCATTCCTTGTCGTATGTTTTGCAATCTGTGTATATTTTACCGATACTGACGACGACTTTGTGTCGAAACGCGTTTATCGAATTGTATTGTTCCTGTATGTTTGAAACAAGCATGTGAATAACATAATTATAAAAACAATCAGCACTAAGCCCTCTTTATCCAGTAGCCAAACACATACATCGCACCACACTCAGTGACATATACACAACCTACGTAAGACCACATTTTGACTATTGTGACATTGCTTTTGACGGACAGTGGCACGTTACTTTACGAGACGAATTGCGACTGGAAGAGGTACAGAGCCGTGCGGCGAGACTGATGACAGGGACCTGACTCAAACATCGACTGCAAAACCGAGACAACACCTGGAATGGCACGCCCTCAGGCCTCAAGACGAACGATGTACAAACAGCTGTTCTTTCACAGGCTCACAAACACACTACACCAACATCCAGAATACATAGACAGATACTCCCACAGTCACAAGTCCACTACATTGGAAGGACACTCAGAAACTCTTGAACACTAACACTCCCTGCCAACAGAACAACATCCTTCCAACGATCATTCATCCCAAACACTACCCGCGTAAGGAACGCACTGCCAGAAATAGTTCGAACACAGCATTGACACAAAAGGTTCAAGAAAGGTATCGAGGATTTTTTTTCTCGGAATTACAGAACCTCCCACAGTGCTTCTGGCATTTGACTCAAAACTTGGAAACACATATCACACTGAAATCAGAACGGGGAGCCTTTAGCTTAACGCTCATCTTTATCAAACGCGAAGACTTTCTTCTCAAAGTTGTTTATGCGGCCCCAAATCAGAGACTTTGCAGCGTTTCGTTTTCCACTGGCCACTTGTTCACTATTTGAGTACCAAGCTTCTTCGGCAGTTATCACAATTACTGGATCCTGATTTCAACCGACTACCAAAAACAGACATTCTACACTCAGTGACGCATAGACACAACATTCACAGTGACGATGGTCGGGTGCTCGCGTAGCTCTTCCAGGACTACGCAATAGAATGAATGAGGCGGTGGCGGCGTCGGCGGCGGTGGCGGCGGTGGCGGCGGCGGCGACGGCGGCTGGCGCTGCGACCGTTTACCCTCTTATTTCACTTGATTTCGGCGATCGTGTCTTTTGTCCCGCGTTTATGTTAGGACAGGTGCCGTGATTTAAAGGGAATGTTTCACCTTTCTGAAGTTGTCAAATATACGCCCGTGTTGTAGTACAACAATATGAAGCAAGTGCTGCTAAAAATGTCCCGGGCGTTTTGGCCTTTGAATGAACATTGTGGTGACTGGCGATATGCTATTATAGCACTTCTGCACATTGCAATATTGCTCTGTGCTTATTTTTTCCACGTGCAAGTTTTTTTCGCCCATCGAAGTATCAGAACACTGTGAAAATAGACCAAAATCCTTCGGGATCCTGGATCCGGAGTTCAGAGATTCAAATTGGATCCCATGCTATTTTCTAACGTTTTTGAAAGCCATACAAACAAAACAGGCACAAACAACAGGGAGGGATCCAGAGTCCAGACGCAATGCTAATGATTATTTGGGTTTACTGGCGCCGCAGCTTGGAGGCTATGTGACGCCCATAACTTCTGGCTACAAAATCGCCTCAACGAAGACGATTACTCAACGCTATCAGTAGGGGTAGTTATACATAAAATAAGGACGCTGCATGCCCAGTGACTAAGTGACGGAAACCGTGAGGACGGAAAGGGAAAACTGCAAAAACAAAGCAAGATGGGACAAAAAACACTCAAAAACGGAGGAGAAGATCACAGGAAAACCGACATGCGCAATAAACCGAAAAACCTCAGAAATGTGACACGAATCATCGCCAAACATCTCCTGAAAGCTGAGAGCGCTGACACAAAAAACTGCACGTTTACATGAAGATGTTCGGGCAAGGACATAAGGACGGTGCGAACCGACAGCGCAAATTCCACGACGCAGAGCCAGCTGCGGCCGCTCCTCTCCGCACAGCAAGGTATTTGTGAGTGGCCAGGTATACACCATCGGAGTTCGGCTAAGACACGTCTTCCACTCTAAACTTTTGACTAATGGAATGCCATGGGGTAAGTTGCGGCTTAAGCTCCTTCAACTTGGAAGCCACCAGACGCATTGCCACTTTCTCCACACGTATTCCTTAAATACAGGGCAAATGTATGTGGCAGATAAGGAGAGCGAACTACACGAGCATGCTGCTCGTGTAGCCCCTTTGGCAGCCTGATCTGCCTACTCGTTTCCCGTTAGGCCCACGTGTCCAGGAATCCAACACTGCACGGTTGACTTTCCTGCGCGGCCAAGAGATGTGTGGAGATCTAAAACATCCTGTATAAGGGAATGAGATGGGTTAAAAGCCATTAGCGCCAAGAGGCTACTGAGCGAATCGCTAAAAACCACGTAGCGAATACCCTCGCAGACCTGGATAAAACTGAGGGCTTTGTGTTTAGCAACCAGCTCGGATGTGTAATACACTGTAGCATGGGACGGCAAAGTGAAGGACCGGGAAGTCTGAACAATACAAACGCGCAACCCACGCCTGCGTCAGTTTTGGATCCGTCAGTATAAGTGTGGGTGTATCTGTCTTAGGATCCGATAACTTCTGGCGCCCGGCTGCGGAACTCTTCCGGCAGTGTCACTTGTTCTAAACTCAGCAGGGTGTACACTATACATCGACGGTGGGTGTGGCAAGCTCCCAGGGTGGGATGCGTGGCGGTGTTAACTTTGCAACTCTACGCAGGCTGATACCAGAGTCATTACACAGCTCTCGGATTCTCGTGCAAAACGGAGTAGAGCTCGAGACTCTGCTGTGCTGAAAAACCGACAGCGCCCACCGAGAAAAGACATGGTGGTAGGTGGGATGACTAGGCATCTGACGGAGCTTACAGGCATAGCGGAGACTAAGGAGCTTGCGCTTGAGATGTAGGGGTGGCTCAGAGACCTCAGTAAGAATACTGTGAATGGGTGAAGTACGGAACGCCCCTGTAACTATTCGCAATGCAGTGTTATGAACTGTGTTCAATGTTCGCTTGCTTGCGGAGCAAGCACCGTCATAAACTATGCAGGCATAATCCAGCTTTGAACGAATCAAAGAACGGTACAGGAGGAGCGTTGCTCTGTCCGATCCATACGTATTACGTGGTCCGATAAACATATTTTAAAATGTTGAGGGCTTTAAAACACTTGTCTCTAAACGTTTAAAATGCTGCCTGTAGGTCAGGCAGCTATCGAACTCCACTCCAAGAAAGTAACGGTATCCAAAGTTAAAGGGAGTGTGCCTACTCTTTTGAAATGTCAAATATATTTTTCTTACGTTAAGAAGCTATTGGATTAATCATTGGTACAATACAATTCACGTCTGGAGCCCCTTTAGTTGAACTTTTACTTATATTCTGTTTTGCATTTGTTTTGTTTTCAAAACTCTAAAACGATCGGGCCAACTATAAACAGAGTAGCGAAGATGTTAGCCTAACAATGGCGGCACCCAATGAACATAAGCAACCATGCGAAATATTCTAAGTTTCTAGTGCGAAATCTCTCTGGGCGAATAAATTGTTCCGCCGGAATGATCTTGGCGAATTTGGGAATATCTCAGGCAACTATAGTGAATCTGGGGAAAAATGAAGTACATAATAAATTTAAAAAAATATACTCTACAGACTAGTGTCAACAACTCCACATGACCAATGTGAGTAGGCACACTCCCTTCAAAAGGTGGTCGAAGATACTACGACCCTTCCTAAAACCGCACTGAGCTGGTGTAAAAATGTCGTTGCTCGATAAAAAAACATAAAAATACGAACGTTTACAAGCTTCTCCATCAGCTTGCATATACAAGATGTCAACGAAATGGGCCTGTAAGTGGAAGTGGGTCTAGACCACACTTTTACCAGGTTTCAGGAGTGGCACAACCAAGGCTCTATAACAAGGTAGGCCATTCCGGCAAAAAAACAGGGTCTCAAGCCCTGATTGGTCGTGACGTCACGTGACGTCAGGTGCTCACAGGTTTTGGTAGCCGGCCATGGCCAGCGGTGTTAACCGCGCGGCGTGGGGGGGGTAATATTACCCCCCTCAACCGTATTTCACGCATAACTTGAACAACGGTAACAGATAAACGACGTCAAGGTTTCCAGTAACTTATCCAGCATCAATTTTGACGTCTACCCTAAAAAAAGTTTCATCGAAAAAGGGTTGAGAACTTTTTGAAGATAATGACGTTTTGATGACGTCATGTCATGCCATTTTTGGGTTTGGAATAACGATAAATGGTTTGATGCAATACGTAGAAACATAGCTTTAAAGCATCGCGCAAACGCAAAAAACTGTAATAAGAAAGGAAATTTAATTATCTTCTAAGCAAAGATGGGCAACTTTTGGATATTCCAAAATTTTGGTTTTTTTGACCCCCCCCCCAAAAAAAAAAAATCAGAAATTTTTCCCAAAATAGAAAATTTCAAAGTATGCTAAAAAAGCTGAATATATATTTTAAAAAACGGCAAAGTGTAAAATGAATACCAGACCGGAATTTCAACGTAATAGGCTTCCGTTTTTCAGTGGAACTGATTGCTCTCCAAAGCATTAAGTAGGTAAGGACAATCAATTTTTCAAAAAACGTTTTTTTTTGGATTTTTTTACCCTGAATACAGATATATAAATTGGTCAGTGTTGTGTTTATGAACAAAACTAACCCTTAGAAATGCATTTATTTATATATTCCGTAGTTGTTTGATTAGATGACTCTTTGAGGGGTAGTTTTGTAAAATGCTGTTTCTATCGATTCTTACGTGTCAAATGAACCCCTTAAAACATGTGTCAGCAAGATTTATTTGACCTCTCCGTGACAGTACTTTTGTGACCTGACTTGACCTTGGATTTGCATGCAAATTTCACTTTACTTATCGCAATAGATGTATACACCTTTGAGAGCATTTATTGCATTGACAGTCTTAAATCAAAGGATTTTAATTGAAAGTATGAACCATTAACTCAATTAACTCGAACTTTCCATGTGACC
The DNA here is from genome assembly GCA_014673585.1 of Semibalanus balanoides. Taxonomy (NCBI): domain Eukaryota; kingdom Metazoa; phylum Arthropoda; class Thecostraca; order Balanomorpha; family Balanidae; genus Semibalanus; species Semibalanus balanoides. The sequence goes on along the minus strand of VOPJ01014469.1, from coordinate 62,725 downwards.
TGACCGTGACCTTTGATTTGACCTAACTTGAAAAAATTTCGGGTATACATTCGATTAGTTTCATTGAGAGCTTTCGATCGCCGCCTTGCGCGTCTCGCTGCGGTTATTGGTTCGGAAGATAAGAGGGGGGGGGGTTATTACCCCCTACGCCCGCGTTCGGCGAGAGACCCCTACGCCGCGCGGGTTAAATCTCATTGGTATCACCCCCTCTAACTCAAAAACTTAAAAGGCCAGCGAGACGCAGAACATAGCGTTCGAAATTTCTGTACAAGGCCATTCGAATTCATTGAACATTTTTGGGCTCAGATCAATATTGAGGTCACCAGAGGTCATCAAAGTTACGTTTCATGAAAATATAGAAATGCTTCCTTTTCAGAGAACATGCTTTGGATCCAGTCATTTTTTTCTCCAGAATCATGTTATTTAAGCTCATTTGTAATGACCCAGGTAAAAGTATTGCTCAGTGACTTAGGTGAGGTCGGCTGAGGTCATCTCAGGTCACCAGCACCTTTTTGCCAATAACTCTTGGTAGAATAAAGATATAGACGAGCAAGTGACACCATTGTGTTTGTCTTGTCGTGTCACGTCGCACCATATGCAGCATGGCCTACCTGGGTCACCAAATGACCTTGACCTGAGGTCAAGTTTTGAAGTTGACCTAACCAGGTCACCATTAATATGTTACTTCAAAGGGCCTTTATGAGAAAAACACGATGGTGTTGAAATAACTGCTATATGTCTAACCAATTAAAAGTTATTAATGACAAACGTTTTGCAAAAAATATCCTCCTGACATTTGGTGACCTCTGGGGCCTTAACCATGAACCTGATCTTAAATATCATAAGCAAAAGTCGATTTGAATTTTCATGAGCTTTCGATTACTTTTTATCCGTTTGCTACTAGCTCTCATTTTCCGAGATATTTGGGAGTTTCTAGAGCAAAGTCCTTTACTTTGAAAATGTGATTTTTGATGACCTCTGGTGACCTCAATATTGACCTGAGCCAAATAATGCCCAAAAAACTTTGAATGAACTCCTAGAGAGTTTTCCTACGCTGTTTTCTTCTTCGTCTTGCTAGTCTCTTTAGTTTTGGAGTTAGAGGGGGTGATACCAATGCGATTTAACACGCTGGCCATGCCGGCTACCAAAACCTGTGAGCACCTGACGTCACGTGACGTCATGACCAATCAGAGGCCAGTATTTGCTGGACTTTCGTTGGTAATGCTGAAGGTGCCGGAGTGAAATTCAAGACAAACCCTGGGCACAACCACAGCCTCTCGCCAGGCATCCGGAAACTCGCCTTCTAGCCACAGACGATTGAAGACCGCAAAAAGAACCTTGAGTGCCCAACTTGGAAGCTGGCGTATCCAAGGGCGGATCCAGGGGGGGGGGGCAAAGGGGCCATGCCCCCCCCAAACCACCCAAAATCGGCGCAAATTTGACACATTTCCTGAGTTTGTCGTAAAAGACTATTAGTGCCAACTTTAGACTAGAGAAAGTTGTGTAATATTACATCAGTTATTGATTTACCATAAACAGCGAAAATCCGCATGGAGTTTCAGAATTGATGCGATAATTATCGTGTTGGGATGTTGCGCCCACCCCAACACTGTCAAAATCACACTTCTGGTCCGCCTAATGGGTCGTATCATGTCGTTAATTGCCACCTCCTCGGGACCCTCAGACACACTCCGAAGCTTGCTTACAGCTGACCTCAACTCAGCCATAGAGAAAGGCTGATTGTAGGTCAGCTGTTCGGAGGTGGACAAATTCGACCGGTTTGGCCTCACAGCGACTTTTCAAACGCAATAAATGTAGGTTGGTAACACCTGTCCTACAGCGTTCTGCAAGCGCACGAGCGATCTCATTGGCTACCAGAGCCGGACGCATGAGATGCTCTCCACGCACCTCAAGCACCGGGAGCGAAGGTGCAGAAAACGGCCGGAAATCCGTTTTATGCGGGACGACACCGAAGATAGTGGTGAGAAACGGTTCAACTGCCCGACGTACTCCTTCCAGGAGGCACGCTTAGCTTCCTGGATGGTTCGCCGGGCCTGTGCCCTTGCTTTTTTAAAGGCTATCTTGTTTGCTGTAGTGTAGTGGAATTTCTATCGAAGGCTTTTAAAGCTCTTCGGCGTGCCCTGATGGCGATACGGCATTCGTCTGTCCACCATGGAACGGGGATACGGCGGGGAACGCCGCTCGTCCTCGGAATGCATGCCTGAGCGGCATCCACCAGGGCAGCAGTGATCTCCGCTACGGAGGGCGCCTGTGCGGGGCCTTCAGAGAAGACTGCTTCAAGCCATGCCTGAAAATCTCCCCAGTCTGCTTTCTTAGCATTTTGTATTAATTATTTTTCATAACTATATCCGGACACTGTTTCCAAAGAAACTCATTGATTCATGTATATAATTGATTTTATGGTGATAAATATATATTTGTATCATTGCATTTCATAATTAACAACATTTTCAATGCAAAAGCGAAGTTCCCCCTGCTGGGCGCGCCCAAAAGGTTTCAAAAAAACGTGAGGACTGAACGGGCCCCCCCCAAAAACCCCCCCCACCTTTTGGTAAAAAATAAAAAAACTTTCCGAGTTAAAAAACTCTTATTTAATAAAAAAGGGTAAAACTGGTAAGTCTACTTCGACCAGGACTAGTTAGGCCCCTTTTAGAAGAGGTAATTATTTCACTACAACCCATTTTTCGATCTGCTCTACAAATCTGCTATCTCGGTTCGAAACCCTTGGTGAACTATTGTTGTCGAGAGTTATCGAAACCCTTGGTGAACCTCTTTAAAGACAAAGTTGTTCATCGTTCAAAAACGACGATAAACGTCGACCACGGGTGCTATTGCGCCCCCATACATGTCCATGCAGTTAGCAACGTATTCGTATTCGTATTCAAATACGTATTCAAAATTTCTCCGATTACGCCCAAATCTGCACGCCAGCAGCGTAATGGCGTCAGAACACTGTGCAATTGTGCATGAAGTTATAGGTGCATGCCTTAAACGGTTTGACCTAAAGAGGTCACAATAGGTTACAAAAGGTCAAATACGGGGCACCCTGTAACTTAACCCGCGCTGGGCCGACGGGGGGCGTTTAGACGCCCCCCCCTCAGGTTTTTCCTGGACTAGTCGGGAAAACGGCGGCGCGTAGCGCTGCCAAATTTTGCATACTTGTTTGGGTATCAATTACCCACACTTTCTGAATTTTTTTACTTCCCAACTTTCAAGGTCACGTCAGGTCACATTTAATGACCTGACCTCAAGTCACGTTTTTGTAAGTTTGACATCTTGCCGAAGCCACAGTGGTAAACCAAACTGTTTGAAACTCACAGTGTGTAATAAGGCCTCGAGTATCTACAGTTCGTATATCTCGTTCGTTTTTTATATCGGTGACCTGAGGTCATGTACATTTTGTGACCTCCCATTAAAAGTCATAGGGTTTTTGTCTATGGGATAAAATTGAGATGCGCACCAATCGAACAAAACCTGGCTTAATGTGACCAGTTTTCATCCTAATCACTATTTTGAAGCTAAGCATAAGAATGCATGTTGTATTTGTTTTCCGTGACCTCTTTAAGGTCAAATCCAATGTGCCCCCAGGTCATATGGTTTTTGTACAATAACTCATATTCTCCGTGAGGTAGAGTGCTGTGGTTTTTACCATTCTGTTTCTCTTGTCGACCTCCATCGATTGACATCAAATTTGATTTGACCTTGACATGACCTCAGGTCAGGTCAGGTATTTTTTTCTTTTAGTTTGACCTAGCTAGATCATACGATATATGATTCGATGCGCCGTGATGTGAGAAGAACGATGGTGGCAATATCGCTGCTCTACCTTTGATACTCAAAAAGTTATTAGCAAAAAGCTTTTTCAGTACAATTCAGCATTTTGACCTTCGCTGACCTCTGGAGCCTTAACTATTGACTCTATCTCAAATCTGAGGACATGGTGGCGAAAGAGTGTTTCAAGGGCATTGCAATGCTTTTTCGGATCGCTCCTAGCTATGTTAGTTACTGAGCTAGCCTGGATTATGTGAAGCAATGCTCAATTTACTCGAAATATGGGATTTTTTATATTTATTGCATCGCCAACAGATTTATATCCACTAATAGGCGAAGTCATACGGTAAAAACATTACAAGTCGAAAGATAAAATGAATGATCAATAAGAGTACAGTGTCTCTGTGAATACAGATCTTTATAAAGATAGGGAAGCACTTTAAGATAAGAGGAGTATGAGATGCATTAAAGCAATGGCAACATGACAACAATATTAAATGGTTCAATAAATGACAAAGCGTTAAGACAGTCACATATGAGGGAAAAAACGAACACTAAGATAAGATAGATAAATGACAAGCAGCGGCAACTGACAATAATAAATACAACAGAATGAAGAGGGGTGGGGTGTCCCGTGGTAATAGTGGCTAAGTTTGTGACCTTAAGCTTACGGCGAGGGCGGACGCTACCTGGCTTAAGGAGGTGGTCTAAATCATCGATAAAAAAGTCAGCGCCGCTCGCTGACAGGAATAATTCATTTCTTAGGTATCGGCACAGGAACGCGAATCGCCTGACGGGCGTCTGGGCACCCGGCGACGAACTGCCAGCGAACAGCCGCTTGTGAGCGATTGTTTGATCTCGGGCGTGGTGCACGTTGGCATAGGAAAATTTTGCTGACCTATCAGCAGTAGCTTGATTCTCCCCGAGAAATGATGTTTGTGAGGGAGAGAGGAGGGTCATATTGGACTCGCGCGCTGTAGCGAGGAGGGATTCAAATTGGATTTAGTGTAGTGAATTGTAGTTTAGTAGCTGATGGCAGGAGTAGCGTGTGTGTGTTGGTGACGGTTCAGCCCATAATGCTTAGGAAGTGTGATGGGCTTGTCACGGCGATCGAACTCGCTCAACTGGTGGGTCGGTTGGCTCGTCGCCGGACCAGAGGGGCACACGAGCGTAATACTCGGCATGTACTGGATCGGAAATTTGCAAAGTGATGGGTTGACAGTAGGTACGGTTCTGCTGTGGAAGGTTTGGGCTCTATCGGGTCCTAGTGTGGGGGAATTGATCGTATTAGGTAAAGCCCAATCCTGTTAGCCTGGCAGACAGATACCATCGATTACGCGATTGGGTAATTTGACCTGTTTTTGACCTCTGGTAGCACCACAATTTGACTGATCTTAAAGGGGTGTCTGGATATTCTTCTACTGTACTTGGCTCACGGCCTACCTCACGCCGTTTTCCGCTCTCTCGCTACGTGTGCGTGTTTTCGAGATGGGCGTCAGGGGAGTGGTCGTATCCGCCCCCCGTTGGTTCGAAGTTTGCTCAGCCCCCGTCGGTGCGTGGGTTAATACCTAAATGACTTAGACCATCGTTGTAAACGCCAAAATACTTGAAATAGGGTGAGGATCATGCACAAATACAAAATTAACCAGCCCAGGTCACAGTTTGACCTGAGGTCACAAATGTCTCTTTTTTGAATGTGTGATAAATATGTGCGCGGTACCCTATAGAATCGAATAAAACGAATTTACAGCTGCAACTGAGCACAGAACCATCACAAAGTAGCCATATTGTATGCACAGCAAAACAGATGATTACCTTACACCGCAGCCGTCTGTTCTCAGGTCACGGAACACCTGCAAAAACACGGGTTTAGCAAAAACTGCGGTACCCCATAACTCTACGCCAAATGAATTAGACGAACCTTTCCAGGGTCATAGCTATCGCATTAGCACGTAGATGGTGCACTTTGAAAGGTTTTAGTCTCAATAATGTGCATCGTTGAGCGCCATGTTTGGTTGTTAGCCAGGAGTTGTCGCGAGTCAGGGGGGTCCTGTGGCGGTCCGGGTGGAAACGAGTCGATGGGCCCACGAGATTAGCGCAGTGGGCAGATCAATACGAACACCAAAGGCCCTAAAACAATTTCCGCTTATACCGAGGAGGCTGGCCGCTTCAGGGCTTTTCTCCTCCGTTAGCCAGCTTCGAATTCTTCCTTGGGATTGGCGAGATGACTCGAAAATTATAAACCGCTGTAGCTTGCGTCACATACAAAACCTTTACATAACCGGGATGTCAAAGATCAACCGTGTCACAGAGACGAACTACGATGTTTATTGTCGTGAAGAGCCTCTCGTTGTTTTCGGTTAGACACACGGCAAACATCCGGAAATAAACTCGCGGAAGAGCCGCGCAATCGTGATTGACTTCGTCGTGGTCAGCCGCTGCAAGTACCGTGGCTCAAGATCGAAGCTGAAGGTGCCTAAGAGGAGCGTTGTAGTGTGATCGTCGGTTGATTGACATGTGCTGGCGCGGTCGGAGCTTGCGCGAAAATATTCGAGGTTTATTTCCTTAAGTCGGTGAGGCTGTGCATTGCCATTCTTCTGTGTGCGGCGTCGTGTGGAGTAAGGATTTGCGGGTGCAGGACGCGCGCAAGGCCCACGAGCGAGTTCTTGGTAGAGTCCAGCGGTGGATAGGTTTAATCAAACCCTAGGATCCACCGCAGTGAGCTGTAGCCGTATCGCGTCGCTCTGCGTCTGCTGAAGCAGTGAAGCATGCTTTTTCGTTTTTATGTTTCGTGGCTCCTATACCGTGTGCGTCTGGCTTCTTGTGTCTGTGTGTGACGGGCCCCGGTTAAAGTACGATGCCCGAACGCCGCCCTCAAGTGCGGGATTACTGTCTTGGGAACCGGTAATAGCGTTTGCCTTCGTGCAGTTCCGGTCCGTAGTCCTATTGTTTAATTTGGCAGATTCATGAGGGCTTGGGCCTCGCTATTGTAGGCGAAGATAGGATAGGTAGGAGTTCCTGGGGTGTGGGCGGCGTTGTCACTTTCAGAGGTGATATTGGACCTCTGCAGTTCAGCCACCCACTGCCATCATTATATTTCGATCCCCGTCCTAGCACCCTTTGCTTCTTTGACAAGCTTACGGCCGGCATGTCAATTGACCAGAAATGTGTGATATAATCTGTCTCGAAATAGAAAAATATTACAGGCAAGATTTTACAGCTCGACCCAATATGCATTACACCATCCTCAATTTTTGGACATGCATTTTAGAGACGGACTGGCTCCGGCGATTGCGGTCTACAGGCATTGGCCCGCCTGGGCTTTGTGTCACTCGACCTTAAAAAACGCTGCACAATGGTGCCCGAGCAACTAGATCCTTACAATGTGGAAGATGTCATAAACTATTTAATCTCTCGCGGATTTGTAGATGCCGGCAGTTAAATATATAGCACGGCTTCCACGCGCCAGTGAGTCATACATAGTACATTAGCGCGCCTCGACTCGCGTCGGTTTTCGTATTTCTTACGGCATCTGTGGTTTGACCCGTGTCTTTTACGACTTTCTGGTTGCCGAGGATATAGGTCGCGGTATCTGCCGAACGATGTTTTGCAATGTGCCAATGCCCATAACGTACGGACAACGCAAAACACGGGGTCTGCGTCTCAGTCCGAGCGTCCCGCTGCCGCACGTCGCCGTGTGTACCACGGTATTGCCTTGCACTGCACATCTGCGCAGTTGGGTGCTGAAGTCTCCAGACCCGTGCCGTCAGGATTTTAGCTTACTAGGTCCAGCCGTTTCTCGAGCGACAGCAGATCCATACTTTCTGGACACCCCCCTGACGCGGTAGCAGCGTGTCAGCGACGCCCCAATGCCTAACCCATCACATGAAATCAAACACACTGTTGGAATAGATCATAAAATCGTCCAGTTATGCAGTAAGGCTTATCAGACTGGCCAAACCGCACTTGTCAACATCGGATGACGGATTCAAAAATAAAATAAGCTCTGTCCATGACCAGGATCGCGAGTCTGGGCCGGGGCTAAGGCGGGTCGCCGGCTCGGGCACGCCCATATAAGTGTTAGAAGAAAAAACTCCGGCTAATTCAATAAGAGACTCGCCTCCGCGCCGTATCCGCGCTCGCCTCGTACAAGCGATACCCGAGCCCGCGCTTTATATCTGTTTAGTGTGACCAGCCCTGTAACACCGAAACACTTCAACAACTTCAACCCGCTTGGCCGAGCCCTGTTCAGGAAAGGGTTACCTCGGGCATCGTCAACACACAAGGTCCACAGTATGCGAAGTATTTGAACATGTCACACTTAGATACGAAAGAGGGTTTCTACCCTCCGACCAAAGCACAAATATCTCAAATCTGATTTTACTCGCCGTTCGGGGTACAAAAATCGCAACTTCATACAATCGCTGACAAAGAGAGTGCTCTTCAATATCACCCCCGGAAGAGCTCGCGGCGTATTTTCATGGAGGTCCTGCTATTCAGTATTTGTGAATATAGGTTTTTCGGAATTATGGAGGATAAAGACGTTCACAATTAATACTGCACAATATCAAACTACGAACGAATAAGCAAGTGTCGCTCTACACGTTCTGCCCTCCACCCACACCTGTCTGAAGAACCACCCCCCTATACAGAGCACTCTCTCGAAACCCAGCCAAAGGATCCATACCTCAACTCATATCTTCAGATCTCTCCGGCCGTCGCTTTCTTGGCCCACTTGCCCGAACCGCTATGTCCTAGGACCAGGGATACTTCTGGTTACTTCCAAAAAGTCGCTTGTATCGATATAATAAGTAGTCGACCGGAAGCGGGCCCCAGTTTCATTCCAGTTTCACCCGATAGGCCCTACCTTTCCGGACCTGGACCAGGAACAAGCACTGGACTGCTTTTGTCCGCCTGTTGACATACTCAGGGGTCTCCGACCTACCAGGGGTCGGAGGGCCCCTGGATCCAGTTTGGCTAGGCAGCTTATCCCGTCACGTTCAAGGCGCCCTTCCGACTGCTCCAGAGACCCTTTCGGTCTACGCCAAGGAGGCCTGCTCGCTAGACTTGCCACGAAGCCCCTCGCATCTGCCCAGCACGCTTTCTGGTCGGACTGCCGCTGGCTGCTGGGATCGCCCTGTCATCGTCAGTATCCTCAAGGCGGCCCTCTGACCGGTGTCCCTGGAGGCCCCTCCCGTTGCTGACTAGGGGCAATTATGCCAAGTTCAGGGCCTTGCCTTACCCGGCCCGCTACCAGGGGCGCGCCCATTTGGAATGTGCTGATACACAAAATCGGACGAACAACCCCTCCACCTCCCGATCTTACAAATGTGGCAACTGGAAACTTGTCCATCGGGTTCCCTTTTGGGTCTTTGTCCAGCCGGGCTCGGCCAGCCCTTCTAAGGCGAGACCCTTCTAATCTGCAGCAGATGCCGACTGCCTGCTGCACTTCTGTCACCGTTACCGACATGCTTCAGAGGATACCTCCAGAAGCCATGCTTGCTCCACAAGGAGCACCCTACCTGTGCTGGCAAGAGGTCCTCACAATATCGACGTGTTTCAGGGCCCGTCTTTCTGACCCTGCCTCCGGGTGCCTGCACCCAAACTATCCCAAGGATCTACCGACAGGTCCAAGGGCCCTCGGCTGATTCCTGCTAAGCCCAGGGTCCCTTTCCACTTTCCTCCAGGGCCCCTCTGTCTGTCCAAGGGCCCTCCAGCCTGCTAGATGAGCTACATTCATAGAACCCTGCAAAGCCGCAACCAAACGGAGGACTTGCCCGCTGGCCCAATGCCTCTTGTCGCCCTGCCCGACCATGCTCGTAGGCCCTCCAACCTGCTTCAGGGGCCCTCTGTGCTGATAGGGACGTATTGCGACGTTGTTCAGGGCCCTCTTACCCGTAAGGGGCCCTTTCGGTTGATACCAGGGCCCCTACTTGACATACAACAATGCTCTTTCGAACACCTAAGGGCCTCTGGTCTTTAGAAGAGGCGCCTAAGAAGTAGGCAGCTACAAGGCCCTCTGAAAAGTGCTTTAAACTCCATTAAGATCACGCTTCACGTTGGTCTTCACGACTCCCTTGAAGCCAGCCCATAATACCGCGCTTCCGCGTTTCGTCGGGTCTTTTTCGGCAAAGCTGCGCGCGCCGAAAGGGCCCGCGAGCCTCGAAAGCGGCCCTTTGAGGGCTCAGGGGGATCCTAGGATCCCTAGGATCCCCCTTGGATACGCCACTGGTTTGACCTCAGGTCACGCTAACATTTTTAAGGACGGCTTACCGGGTACCGCATAACAATCACCGGGTACCGCATATTTTTTTCTTCATAAATCACTTAGATAAGCCCTTTGACAACCAGCGTCTTTCCTTTGACCCCCCGATGATGCACAACTCAAAACTTGACCCCTACCGGTTATGATTTGACCTCAGGTCACCTGTAAAGAGGTACTTAATTGTCAAAACGGCCAAATACGTATTCGTTCTTTACCGGCCGATTGTATTCGAACTTTTACATAACGTTGGTGTTGATCAGTGTATTCGAATTGTCAAAGCATTTGAAGCTGAGGTCAATACTTTGACCTCAGGAGGTCAAAGCGTAACCGAAATTTGTCAAATCTCCGGTACCGCATAACTTTTTCCCAAAATCACTTAGATATACCATTCAACACCAACGCCTTCCCTTTAACCCCCCGAAGGTGCACAACTCAAGACTTTACCCCTCCAGTCACTATTTGACCTCAGGTCACCTGTAAAGACACTAGTATTTGATTGACAAGCCGGCCAAATACGTATTTGTTGTTTACCGGCCGATTGTATTTAAACTTATACACAATGCTGATGTCGATAAGTGTACTCGATATGGGAAAGCATTTGAAGCTGAGGTCAAAGCGTAACATAAATTTGCCAAATCTCCGGTACCGCATAACTTTTTCCCAAAATCACCTATATAAACCATTCGAACACCAACGCCTTACCTTTGACCCACCGTAGGTGCACAACTCAAGACTTGACCTCTACCGGTCATGATTTGACCTCAGGTCACCTGTAAAGACACAAGTATTTAATTGACAAGCTGGCAAAATACGTATGCGTTGTTTACCGGCCGATTGTATTCAAACTCATGCAAAATGCTGGTTTCGATGAGTGTACTCGACATGGGAAATAATTTGAATCTGAGGTCAATACTTTGACCTCAGGAGGTCAAAGTGTAACCCAAATTTGTCAAATCTCCGGTACCGCATAACTTTTTCCAAAATCACTTAGATAAACCCTTCGACAACCAACGCATTTCCTTTGACCCCGAAGGTGCACAACTCAAGACTTGACCCCTACCGATCATGATTTGACCTCAGGTCACCTTTAAAGAGGTACTTATTGACAAGACGGCCAAATACGTATTCGTTGTTTACCAGCCGATTGTATTCAAACTTATACATAATATTGGTGTTGATGGGTGTATTCGACATGTGAAAGCATTTGAAGCTGAGATCAATATTTTGACCTCAGGAGGTCAAAGTGTAACCGAAATTTGTCAAACTTCGGTACCGCATAACTTTTGCCAAATACGTGTTCGTTGTTTACCGGCCGATTATATTCGATATAAAATCCAAGAACGTCAAAAGATAGCAAATAGCAAGGGAAATACATGGTTGTTTCGGATTTTTTTTTCTTCTCTCATTTGTGTTTTTGATCTCCCCAAAAATGGGGAAAATTACCACAAAATCAAATTGTCAAAGATAATAAAATAATGCAATATATATGTGAGAGAACCTCTTACGGGCAACTACCATGCCAAATTGTAAAATGATATCATCATTTTTGACTGACTTATGTCATTAAATATGGCCGGGTATGTATGACGTCATGATTTACCCATATTTTATATGCCAAGTCAGTCATTTTTTTTTAAACGCATGCTTCTTTATTCCAATATCACACTCCGCAATTATTCCAATATCACATTCCGCACATTCACATTTCGTCAGTCAACTGTTCCGGCGGCGGGTGCCCCGACTAGCGCGCAAACTCAGCGGCAGGCGACCGCTCCAAAGACGTGCAGGTGAGGGCCGGCAGCCGGAACCGGCGGCGGCAGCGTTGATTGGCCGCCCTCTGACTCGCCTCATTCATCAGCATTCCTCCTCGGTCGTTCCTCTCATCCTCGTCCTCTTATCAGCGGGCGTCCTTCCTGGCTAATCTCCTCCATCGGTTCGTCGGGGCCGCGCATCGTTGGCTGCCACACTGCCGCCCCACTGCTGAGGTATGTACACCGTTTCTGGCCGGGAAGATGGGCTGTACGCCGCATTGCGCGCCTTCGCCACGACGGCTGCGCTGGTCCCGGCCCAGCCGGCGCATCTCTAAAAATAAACGATCCAGCGCCCTGCGTGCGCCTCCACCGTTGCGCCCAGTCGGGTTGCTGATCGGCCGGCAGCCACTTTCGTCACTGTGTTTCAACTGCCGTCGGCAAGCTCATAACAAACAGCAATAACTGTTCCCTGAATTCATGCTAATCTAGCAAGAAAATAAGGGCCGGACATGCTGTCATATATACCGGTGCCACTGCCGAGGTACGGTGCCGACAGAACCGGTATAAGTGACCGACCGGCACAGATGCGCAGAGTGGGTGGTCAACCCCGTACAGGTTATAATTGCAGGGGCTTTCTCTCCGGACTGAAGAAGGCAGAGAGGCTCCAGTCCGCTGACGGGGAATTTTGACAGTGCAGTGAGCTTGTCGAGGAACTCATTCCGCGGGCGGAAGCGCTTTAGATGAGCGACCAAGTATCCGCGGGAACTTCTGGATGGCAAAGCTCTTCGTGCATTATTGCGCTTCTCGCACTTATCGAGCTTGTTTGCTTCTCGTCAATGTCGAGTAACCTCATTCTGGGGTGAAAGAGGTCAAAACATGCCTTAGTTGGACCTGTTTCGACTGGGGGATGGGCAGACTTAGGTCCCAGAATGGGTCGAAGTCACCGACCTCGTACTGCATACCGTGCACCGCAGTGTCGATTGCAGGTGACGACAAGATATGTCGACCAGCTTGGATTTTGTTCGATGGCGAGGATTGAGTCGAGGAGTCGAATGTCCCTAGTGCAAGCCTTCTAGCAGAGATCTGAGAAACCCGTGGCGTCCTGTTGACCATTGCCGTGAATTTGAAGGCCGCGAACTCTGACCAGGCATTTGAGGGGCGCTGTTGTCAGGTTTGTCTGGCATTCCGTTTCTCCACAGGCATTGTTATCAGTGCTGGCAACGCCTCCATGATAAGTGCCGTTCGTGCTGGAGCTGGTGGTCTTGAGGTCAGTCTTGTACATGCTCGCGCAAAAATTATAGGTTGTGGAGAGGGCGAGTTGTTGCTGAGGCCTGGGCACCAGCCGCGTTCATAAAGCACGAGTTGCGATGTTGGGAAGACGGATGATCCGCCATCGCTGCGCTGTCAGAGTGCCGGTTCTGCTGCGCGTCAACGCTATCCGCGGAGACAGGAGCTTCACTGATGCGGTGTCGTGCAGAGTGGTTTTGGGCTCGGGTGGACAGGGTCCTCCGTCGGCGCTAGTCCCAGGAGCCACAGTGGGCCGCGACCCCATCCAGAAGCGACAATGCGTGGCGTTACCGCGCACCCACCGGCCAGGGGACACCCCTTGGAAAAAATGAATTTCCGCTTCGCCTTGTAAACCAGTCTCGCGTGCGGATTCGCGCAATTCCTTTCAAGAAAGGAAGTGTTGATGGCCAATACCGGAACCACACGTTTTCAAAACGGCGACTGGGCTGGAAACTTGAAGCGTCGTCCAAGTTGCGCGTATCGGCGCTTGCTTGCGGGGTTTTCAGCGGCGTTGGGCGGCAGCTCCTGCCTGGTAGCTGACTTGTGGATGATATAGCCTGCATAGGTGTCAACACAGGTACTCCGTCCCAGATAAGACATTCTCCCCTCTGCCGAAGGGGAAAGCGCTGTCGGCCATTTCTCCAGCTCTGCCGTCTCCCCGGTCCAGTCCCTGCGCGGCCGAGTATGAATGGCATGCCAGCGCTGTGAGTTGCGCGGTTTATTGTGTCGTTCAACGCGGACGTGCCGTGTGGCAGACCGGCCGGGCACTCAGCGTTGGCAGGACAGCGCGTGCAGGCCCGAGTATCGAAAACGGTGGCTCCGACAGCTGGCACGGTGCAGCGCCGCATACTGGACGCGCCGACTCGCCAGGGCCCGACGGCCCGTGCGCAACGTTTCGCGGTCAAGCAGCGTGCCAGACTGGCGCATCGTAGCACGTTTAGCCATGCTCTCGGAGTGAGGCTGCGCGTGCCCGCGGAGCCGGCCCTTCGGTTGTCCGTCCAGAGCTAGCTTCGACGCAGCCGGACTCGCCACGACGGTTGCTGCAGCGCGGTCCCATGCGCGCTGTTGACTCTGCCGCAACTCCTCAGGAGGCTCAATGCCGGTGTTTTCCAGCCACTGTCTGAGGAGAGGTGTCCAAAGCTGGCGAAAGCTTGCTGCTGCATGAGGGTTGACGGCTGTCGCAGAGAGCACGAGGATCTTAGTGAGGGCCAGATAGCCGGAAGCGCTATTCAGACACCATCCGGATTCCCGAGACACCGAGTCTCCACCGGCAGAGGTTGCCTGTCGCCCAGGAGTACCAATGCAGTGCCAGATTGGTGATGTTGGTGCAAACCACGACGAACTGTTTCGTCTATCCTGGAGAGAAAAGCTTGTGGTTGTCGGTGTGCTGGGCGCGCTACGGAGCAGGTACAGCAGCCGCGGTGCAGAGACAAGTTTTTTAGGAGGAAAAAAGCCTGATGTGCTTCTTCAAAGTTTTTGCGCACGCGGACCACGAGCTTGCTACCATCTGTTGCGCCACGGCAAGCAGCTGCGCTCCACTTGGGCATCGCAAATTGCAGCTGCACCCAGCAGAATGCATGTTCGTCAACCCTGAACCTCCCGAACGTCGGGAAGCAGCATTGCAGGGCTTAAGGCGTCGGACGCCAAGAAACTCATCGTGCTCCCAGCAGGGACAGCCCACACTGCTGCTGTTGATCTCCAGCCCCCTCTCCATCAAGCTGGTTCTGATTCGCTGGATGTTGCTGGCACTTGCTCGAGAGGTCGCCAACAGTGGCATCCATTGACGAGCACCGACGTTGATCTCAGTGTTGGTCGCTAGTCGAGACGTCGTCATATGGGCCAGCAGAGAACAGTAGCGAGCTGCAGAGGGTCACCTTTGCTGTATTCCGTGTACGGGACCAGATCTTTGAGTCGCCGATATACAGCGGAGAGGCGCTAGAGTACGACTGCCATACAAGTGGGTAGAGGGAGGGAAGGCGAGCACGAGCGGTCTCAAGCATGCTGTCGCGTCGGACGGAGTTAAAGCGTTACTGACGTCAAGCTTGACAATGACTGTGGGCTGGGAGGAATTGGCTGCGTCAGTGACGTACGATCGAACTGCATGGACGGCGGCCTCACATCCGTTGCGCGTGGCGACTCCGAGCTGTACGGGCCGCAGCTCCGCTCCAATGCGAGATGATACGGCTGGTGACGGCGACCTGGCCGCAATACGTCGGAAAACGTTGCCGATGGCATGGGCCGCAGGCCCCTCCTTTTTGTGCAGCGCTATCAGAGACGCGCCGTAAAAAGGCTTTTGTGGCTGCAAAGTCTGGTATCTGTCCGCTAAGGGCCGAGGTTTCGTCAGACCAGTTAGAGCAGTTAGGCAGGCGCCCCCCAGCCTCTGACCGGTTTGTGCCACTAGCGAGCGCAAGGTGGAGCTGCACGGGGACGCCGTCCAGCCGGCGCTCGAGCTGGTGGGAAGGAGTTGATGGCGCGGCAGGACGTCACTTCGGTTCGCGATTGAGAGGTCGCTGCTCTTCGTCTGAGTGGGTGGAAGTCGCGCAAATCGGAAGGCGGCTCGGGATGCTTGTCACCGATGCGCGCAACCACTTCGCTGGAGGGACTTGCAAAGGAGTCATCGGACGTGAGGACTCTGAGTGCCCCGCGCACATCACCATCAGCCAGCTTTGAGGACACCCGTCGTGAAACGTCATTTGCGGCACCATCGGTGGTGCAGCGAGCAGTGGCACGCTTGGAGGGCTTGGAGGGCTTGAGGTTTGTTATTTCACCGTTATCCTCGAGAGTGGCGATGTTGTGACGGATTTCCGAGGCAAGTGACTTTCTGTGAGACTTGTCTCTGTGCGATCAGGCCACTCGGGAAGAACAGCCGTAGGCAAAGCCCAGCAGATATTTCCAGGCCTCCGGCGTTCCATCGATACTACTTGCTGTGACGCCTTCTGCGCAAGGGCATCAGCGACAGCGATTCGTGCAGCTTTGGGTATCCGAGGAAGCACCCGACTGTTGCGCTTGAGGTTCGCTACGTAGTCAGCTAAGTCAGGTGTGTCCGATGGGTTGAGGGGATCTCTCAGGTTTGGCAGAGCATACCAAGCGCAGCTGGTGCAGCGTCGGCCGTGCTTAACGCAGCTGCATGCGGTGCAGGGCTTCGTAACGCATTTGCAGCATTTGCTCAAAAATTATATCATTTTACAATTTGGTATGGTAGTTGCCCATATGTGCTCTTTCTCATAAATAATTTTCACAATCCTACTACAGTAGTAAAATTGTAGTTTCAAGTTCCACAACCTTTACTCTGTAGTGTTTCATAAAGAGTAGGTAGATTTGTATTGTAGTAGGTCGTTAAAAATTCGTTTTAAAAAGCAGCCGTTAGCGTTTCTGAGTACAATTGTAGAGTTGTACAGTTGTAAACTCGCGAGTGTAGTAAGTTGTAGTTTTTGATTTATGAAATACAACTTTACAACTATACTTCACAACCTTACAACTATACTACATAATTTTACTACCAAACGTTTATGAGAAAGGCCAATGAAGTGCTCTCACATATTTTCCGTTTTTTAATATCTTTGAAACTTTTGTTTTGTGATCATTTTCCCCTAAAATAGCGTATTTCTTATTTGGGGGCCAAAAACTTACATTTTCACAGATCCGAGACAATCCTTTCATATCCCTTGTTATTTGCTATCTTTTGACGTTTTTGCATTTCATTTTCCTCAAAATATGACATGTGTACGGTCTGTTAACGTTAAGCTGATTTTGGTGTACAAATCGTGAGTAGTGACGTCAATAAATTTGCTATAACGCAAAATTTTGGTGATGAAATTTAATCATTGTTTTACAAAAGACGTCAAATCGATGTAGAAGAAAGTCCCCGAAGTTTCACTTTGATAGCGCTAAGTATTGGTTGTTGAGTTATCACGAAACTTCATCAGGGGCGTTAAACACCCCCAGCCAATGGCGGGCTAATGGAGGGACCGTGTAAACTTTGAAACCATTGCGCTACATCTTAATATTAATATGTTTCCAAATAATATTTCTGATGATGTTTTTGTTAGTAACATCTCATTTTGCGGGTTCGTCCCAATACATATTCCAAACTTCGAGAAAAAAAAACATTGTCACCCTAGGGCGGCACCTGGCTGAGGGGTGGCACCTGACTGAAGGGGCAGCTCCTGGCTGAAGGGCGGGGTCTTTCTGAAGGGCGGCATCTGGCTGAAAGGGCGGTACCTGGCTGAAGGGTCGGGGCCCTTCTGAAGGGGTTGCATCTAGATGAAGTGGCGGCACCCACTTGAGGGACGGCATATTTTTTATGGGTAACACCTGGGTGAAGGGCGGAATCTTTCTGAGGGGTCGGCACCTGGCTGAAGGGGCGACACCTGGCTAAAGAGGCGGCATCTTTTGGGGGACGGCACCTGACTTGGGTGGCGTCCGGTCAGTGGCGGCACCTGGGTATGGGACGGCGCCTTTCCCCCCGGGGGGTTCCGAAAGGAGTGGCGGCTACCTAGTGCGGGGGCCGGCACATTGGACGATTCAAAAAGTGTCCGACTTTGTCTAGTCACGGAATTGGATCTGTTAGGGTCGACGGCCCTTGCCCGGGACTCTCATCCGACTGAGCTATAGACCCCTGAGCTATAGACGTTGCCCTATAGCCAGAAATCCAAAATTCAGTGTGTTTTTATCAATTACGTTCATGGTTCATGGTTTCAGTGACCAATACCCCTTATAAATCGTTCTCGTGTTTTTTTATATGTTCTGCAATGGCAATAGTCCCTTAGCTGGTTTCGCTTGTTTCCAAGTGCAGTGTGCACTTCTCGGTGCCTCTGGACGCGCGGGAGCAGCTCTGTTAAATGCATCTCTGATCGACTGCAACATTGTCAAGAAAGAAGAATGGCACGTCTTTCTGGACATAAAAACTGCGTCGGCAGAGACAAAAGTGGGGAAACTAGATGCAGAGAGAAGTGCACTCCGGAATAAACCAAATCGGCTTAAGGGACTGTATTACGATTGACCTGCTTTGGCTTGTCGCCGACCCTCGGTCTCTAACCCTGTCAATGTTTTCTCGTCAGCATGGACGGCGCCGACATGTGTTTCGAGATCGTCAAGCGGGCCAACCTGGGGTTCGTCTACAGTGAGGCAGTGGCCAGGTAAGACCGACTTGATATTCCTTTTACAATTCGTTGTTAACCTGTCTAGGGTTCATGTTTTTTATTTGTATGTAGCAGATCGGGAAAACGGTTATCCGGATAGATGCAAGTAAAGATGCCTTTGTATTGTTTTTACTTCAAAAGGCAATTTGTCGTTTCCATAAATCGCTCACAGGACGTGGATCAGACCGTTGTACTTTGTAGACCGGGGTTTTAAAGACATCAATTTTCACTTTTACCTTCTTAGGCGCCAATGGACCTGATTCGCGTGCTGGCCCCCTTGTCCTTCCAAGGGAGGGGGCAGGCTGCCCCGCTGCTCCCCATCACCATGGCGCCGCTCATGGGCTAGAGGCGACATGGGCAGCACAGTGGCGAGGACGCGGCGCTGCGGCCCGGCCGGCCGCCATCACCAGCCGGTCCCTGGTGGCCGGCCGCCGAGCGTGCTGACATCTGTTGTCGTTAGTGGGCACTAGCGAGCGCCGCTGGCTGGCGTCAATCGATACTGGGCCGCCGGCAATGCCCGCGGCAGTAACTGGGCCGCCGGCAATGCCCGTGGCAGTAACTGGGCCGCCGGCAATGCCTGCGGCAGTAACTGGGCCGCCGGCAATGCCCGTGGCAGTAACTGGGCCGCCGGCAATGCCCGCGGCAGTAACTGGGCCGCCGGCAATGCCCGCGGCAGTAACTGGGCCGCCGGCAATGCCTGTGGCAGTAACTGGGCCGCCGGCAATGCCCGCGGCAGTAACTGGGCCGCCGGCAATGCCCGCGGCAGTAACTGGGCCGCCGGCAATGCCCGCGGCAGTAACTGGGCCGCAGCCGCCGCTTCCGGCTCCTCAGGCTTCACCAAACTATTGGCTGTTCAAACAAATGATAAAATGAACGTCTGAATGTGATCTCGCCCTAGCTATCTGCTGCCGTGTGCATGCCGAGCGGCGGTGTGACCGCGGCGCCTGGTGGCGAGCGGTGGACGGCTCCGTATTTCCCACGGGACTCGGAGCTGTCCGTGACAGTCGGTCGGCAGGGCACGTGTCTGGTGAACTAATGGACAGGTGCAGCGGCTGCTGGCTGTGCCGGCCGGCTGTGGAGACGCGCTCGTTGATGGGACGAGCAAAGCAGCATTTCCGATCACTATGCCCAAACGCGAGACCCGTTTTCGTGCCCCTGTTCTAACCATAGTTTGTCAAGGGCACACCAACCCCCAGTCCAGTCCTGTCCAGCCCAGGCCCATGAACACCAAGCCCAGGTCCAGACCAGGCCCAGTCAAATTCATAATATTGAGGCCCATGCCCGGTCTGGCCCATTCAGATGAAAGGAAATAGTTCACCTTCAACATGGGTTTTGAACTGAGATAACAGTTTTGTAGCCCGTGTTGAAAACCACCAGCTGCAAGTTTTCTGGGCTCAAAGGGCTCTTCTCCAGCCGAATATATTTACTTTTGTGAAGGAAATGTTGGCCTAAAATAAGAAAATGTCAAGAATGTGCGGCCCTCTACACCTGGGAGAGGCTATACAGTAATCTTACTCGACTACACATTCGAATATCTGATGGCTGAGCCACGTTTTGACGTGCGAAGTACGCATATAGTTTTGATAAAATTAATAATGTACGTCCTTCTTTCCTGAATCGGCGCGATGTATGGCTATTTTGACATTATGAAAAGAAGTTGTATTTCAAAATATAGTCAAATCGTGTTAAAAAAAAACAATCCAAGGTGAACTATTTCCTTTAAGTCAAGTAAAAATCGAGATCACCAGAGGTTATCAAAGGTCAGACAGATTTCAGATATTTTCACAAAATTTACAATAATTATCCTAGCATATTTACTTGTATACTTTGTGATAAATAATATCACTCACCTGTGTGTTCCCGTGGAAGTAAACTACGGTTGAAATATTTTTTAAGTTCTGACCTGGCTTGTGCGGCGCGCGCATTACCAACATTCTCAGCCCAGGTCCGCCCACTGCCCAGAGCCCAGTGATTTGCTTAGAGTTGAGGCCCAGCCAAGGCCAAACCCATGGCCCATTTTCAAGCCCATTAATAACTCTGGTTCTAACCAAAGCTGAGCACAAATTGCAATGAAATTATAGATATACTTTCTGGAGGGTTCACAGTAATGATAAACTTATCTGGTTTTCTTTATGACCAGAATATTATTTTTTTCCTGGGCTTCTTAACCCGGCATTGGCTGGGGTCTCAGCCGAACGCCATTGGCTGGGGGGGGGGGGCGAAAAACGCCCCTCGTTATCTCCCGAAACCCAATTAATCGCCAGCGAGACGCGCAAGAGGCCAATCGAAAAGCTCTCAAACGAGTCACTCTTAAGCGTACTCGAACTTTTTTTATAAATAAGGGTCATATGTCAGGTCACAGTCAGGTCAAAGGTCAAAATGGTAAATTATTTTAGTTAGCCATACTTCCCATCCAAAAGCCGTATATTGAGACGAAATCGCCACAAAGTGCTTTTCAATTGTATAGTGCATCTTTCGTTATAAGCAAAAGTGAAAATGTCAGCAAAGGTCAAGGTCAAGGTTCAGCGTCAAATCAGGTCACTATTGCAAGAGATTCATGCGACCATGTTTATGGGTTATATACACAAATACTCGATTATAGCAGCCATATTCAGTCCTGACTCGATATAAAGGTTCAGGTCCAGGTCATAAGAGTTCTAATTTGAAAATATATAAATGGTAAATAATAATGCATTTATTAATCCAGTTTTGTCTCAGCAACACAGTGGTACCATTTATTTGTATGTATCTGTCGATAAGCCCCCAAAACGTACTTTTCCCAAAAAAGTGGGACGTCATGAGGTAATCATACTTGGGAAGCAATCAGTGATTCAAAAATAGAGATATGGCTTTGAAATTCGGTTCGGGTAATGTAAATATGTGGTTCTCTTATATGTCTTCAGGTTTTTTGATTTTTTTAATGTTTATTCTGTGGTAATTTTTTTTAGGTCAAAATCAAAATTTTCAAAAATCAGAGATAGCAATTTTTTCTCCCTTGCAATTTGCTATCTTTTGCCCTATTTGAATTGCATTTTGCTTAAGGAATGGTCTATTTACAGCCTGTTAGAGCTTAGCTGATATTTGCGCCAAAGTGGTGTGTAGTGACGTCACTAAATTCAATATAACACGAAAAAATTTCAACGATTTTTTTTTTTTTAAATTTGCATTGTAGACGCCAAATGGATGTAGGATAAGGTACCCGAAGTTTGGCGTTGATAGCGCTGTTCGTTTGTGAGCTATTTGTGAAAATCCCTGAGGGGAGGGGGGCGTTTCGCCCCCCTAGGCCAATGGCGGGTTAAAGGGAGGGGGGGAAAATAGTTCATCTTCAAACATGGGTTTTTGGAACTGAGATAACAGTTTTGTAGCCCGTGTTGAAAAAACCCCTATCTGCGCAAGTTTTCTGGGTTGGAAAGGCTCTCCAGCCGAATATATTTGACTTTGTCGACAGGAATGTGGCCATAAATAAAGAATGTCAAGAATGTGGGCCTATGTACCTGGGCAGAGGCTATGCAGTCAGCTAGTGCTGCTGGAATTGGGTGTCTCTGCTTACAAACGAAGGGTGCGTCTAACCGGTTCCCAAATGACGAGGTAAAAGGCGTAACAAAAATGCGTACAAATAAGCGTACAAAAATGAGAAATGTTCACCAGTGTCTTTGTCTACATTTTTACAAAGAGCAGCAAGGAAAGGGTGAAAGTTCGTAAGCTCCTATTTACAACGGTTAGAGAACAGGAATTAATTCTATACGGTTATCCAGCGTACAAAAAAATGAAGAAATTTTCACCATGTCTTTGTCTACATTCTTTACAAAGAGCAGCAAGGAAGGCGTGAAAGTTCGTTAAGCCTTCCTATTTACACGGTTAGAGAACGGGGAATTAATTCAGGTGTCTCACACGCTTAGAGAATGGACTCGATTCGCAACGTGTCTCGGCTTGAAGCCGGACGCTTATTTCCCAAAAGTGGGTATTAAAGAAAGGGGGGGGGGGGCTGGCGGGTTAATAGGAAAAACCCAACTTAGGGGAGAGGGGTCGAAAGTTTCCAAAAGTCAAAAAAATTAAATTTGCAAATTTGGGCTTTTTTGATTTTTTGGGGGGGGGGTATCGTCCATGCATACTTCGGTCTCCAATATATATATAATATATATATATATATATATATATTATATATATATATTTAATTTTATATATATATATATATATATATTTATTTTTGGGGTATCGTCCATGCATACTTCGGTCTCCAATAGTAGTAATATATATATATAATATATATATATATATATATATATATATATATATATATATATATGTTAAAATAATATAATTGAAACTTTTGATTTCTTGATTTTGGGATGAAGAAATGATTTTTGGGGAACAATTTCCAAAAATCAAACTTTTCAAGGATATTAAAACTGGAATATATATAGGAGAACCAAGTATGGACGATGCCCCCCGAAAAAATCAAAACAATATCTACATTTTTGAATGACTTATATCTCCCTAAGTGGTTGCTATTTCCAAAGATGCCCGCCAGCTGTTTACACTTGGGAAATATGCGCCGGGACACGTTGTGAAAATAAAAACATGACCCAAACCACGCCTGAAACTGAGCCTGCTGAGCTCAGAGCTGAAGATTGTGAACATGACTGTCCAAATGTGCCCAATACATATTTAGGTACAGTCAAAAAGTTGTATGACCGTATCTTTACTTGTTTAGGGGCAGAAGCGGACAACTTTAGGGGACGTTTTACACCCACAATAATAGGGTTAAGTTAGAGGGCTGAAGTTTGTGAAGCTGTATTGGACGACGCTGTGTTTGGATGTGCCTCTCATTCTGTGACAATTTTGCTTTGTATCCAGCCCATCTAGAACATACCTCATCAGCTAAGGCGCCGAAACTAAACCATTGCCATAAATAATGATTTTTGCTCTTTTCATATTTTCTACGATGATTAAAGCTCGAATCGGACTGTGTTTTATGTAACAAAATGAATTATTAACAAAGTTCTAGTTTTATAATTCAAAATAAAAATAAATTTGCTGAAGATAGGTACTACACGGCTACGTAGATACATAACATGCGATTATATCAATTGTATAGCCCCCAAAACTCACTGATAAGGTACAACACCGTTATGATATTTGTTGTCATATCTACTACAATCTAAATGCTCGATCAGTTATCTATATACATTTTTATTTCTTGGCAAGAATCATCTCACAAAAGTTTTCCATCATTTCAGCCGCTCTCTTGCCCGGGTATTCAGCTCATGGTTTTCCTAATTTCAATCAATTTATTCAAAACAATATTTGCATTAGGGTTGCACCGGTGTATTGTTAACTCAATGTTCGGCGATCTGACTTCGCCTGTCCCCCCCCCCACTGAACCACTGTACTACCAGTCACTAGTCAGACGTGACCGTGACGTGGCGCCGCTGGCCGTTACAGCCACTACATGCGTCAGATCCTGGAGGCGCTGCGGCACTGCCACGACAACAACATCGTGCACCGTGACATCAAGCCGCACTGCGTGCTGCTCGCTACCAAGGAGAACTCGGCTCCGGTCAAGATCGGCGGATTCGGCGTGGCTGTCCAGCTGCAGGGCAATCAGCTCATCAACGGCGGTACGTGGGCACTGCTGGCTGGTGGCAGCAGGCCGGTACGGTAAGGGGAGCAGGGACAATCAGCTCATCAACGCGGTACGTGGACACTGCTGGGTTGCGGCAGCAAGGCCGGTACGGTAGGAGGGAGCAGGGCAATCAGCTCAGCAACGGGGACGTGGCACTGCTGGGTGGCGCAGCAGGCCGGTACGTAGAGGGAGCAGGGCAATCAGGCTCATCAACGGGCGTACGTGGACACTGCTGGGTGGCGGCAGCAGGCCCGGTACGGTAAGAGGAGCAGGGCAATCAGCCTCATCAACGGCGGTACGTGGCCACTGCTGGTGGCGGCAGCAGGCGGTAACGGCTAGAGGGAGCAGGGCAATCAGCTCATCAACGCGCGGTACGGGGCACTGCTGGTGCGGCAGCAGCCGGTACGGTAGACGGGAGCAGGGCAATCAGCTCATCAACGGCGGTACGTGGGCACTGCTGGGTGGTGGCAGCAGGCCGGTACGGTAGAGGGAGCAGGGCGGGCTTATTGTTCTGAGACAGCTCACAGCTGAGACAGCTTACAGCTCTGAGGAAGCTCACAGCTCTGAGAGACAGCTTACATATCTGAGGCAGCTTACATATCTGAGGCAACTCACAGCTCTGAGACAGCTTACTCGCTCTCTTGCTCTCGCTCTCTCGCTCCCTCTATCTTCTCTCGCTCTCTCTATCTTCTCTCGCTCTCTCTCTCTATCTTCTCTCGCTCTCTTGCTCTCTTGCTCTCGCTCTCTCGCTCTCTTGCTCTCTTGCTCTCTTACTCTCTCACTCTTTCGCTCTCTTGCTCTCTCGCTCTCTTGCTCTCTCGCTCTCTTGCTCTCTCGCTCTCTTGCTCTCTCGCTCTCTCGCTCTCTTGCTCTCTCGCTCTCTCGCTCTCTCGCTCTCTCGCTCTCTCGCTCTCTCGCTCTCTTCTCTCTCGCCTCTTTTGCTCTCTGCCTCTCTCGCTCTCTTGCCTCTCTTGCTCTTT
This sequence comes from Semibalanus balanoides, assembly GCA_014673585.1. NCBI lineage: Eukaryota > Metazoa > Arthropoda > Thecostraca > Balanomorpha > Balanidae > Semibalanus > Semibalanus balanoides. The sequence goes on along the minus strand of VOPJ01014469.1, from coordinate 37,883 downwards.
TGCTCTCTTGTTCTCTTCGCCTCTTTGCTCTCGTCGCTCTCTCGCTTCTCGCTTTATCGCTCTCTTGCTCTCTCGCTCATCTCGCTCTCTCGCTCTCTTGCTCTCTTTGCCTCTCTTGCTCTCTTTGCTCTTATGCGCCTCTCTTGCCTCTCTCACTCCGCTCTCTCGCTCCCTCGCTCTCTCGCTCTCTCGCTCTCTTGCTCTCTTGCTCTCTTGCTCTCTTGCTCTCTGCTCTCTTGCTCTCTTCTCTCTTGCTCTCTTGCTCTCTTGCTCTTGCTTCTCTTGCTCTCTCGCGTTTCTTGCTCTTTCTCTCTCTTTCTCTTTTGCTCTCTTGCTCTTTGCCTCTTGCCTCTATCGCTAAAATCTCGCGTCTCTCGCTTTCTCGCTCTCTCGCGTTCTCGCTCTCTCGCTCTCTCGCTCTCGCACTCTCTGCTCGTCTGCTCTCTTGCTCCTTGCTCTCTTGCTCTCTTGCTCTCTTGCTCTCTTGCTCTCTTGCTCTCTTGCTCTCTCTGCTCTCTCTTGCTCTCTCGCTCTCTTGCTCTATTCCTCTGTTGCTCTCTTGTTCTCTTGCTTCTCTTGTTCTCTTGCTCTCTTGCTCTCTTGCTCTCTTGCTCTCTTGCTCTCTTGCTCTCTTGCTCTCTTGCTCTCTTGCTCTCTGCTCTCTTTGCTCTCTGCTCTCTGCTTCTTGCTCTCTTGCTCTCTTTTGCTCTCTTGCTCTCTTGCTCTCTTGCTCTTTCTGGCTCTCTTGCTCTCTTGCTTCTCTTGCTCTCTTAGCTCTCTTGCTCTCTTGTCTCTTGCTCTCTTGCTCTCTGCTCTCTTGCTCTCTTGCATCTCTTGCTCTCTTGCTCTCTTGCTCTTCTTGCTCTCTTGCTCCTCTTGCTCTCTTGCCTCTTGCTCTCTTGCTCTCTTGCTCTCTTGCTCTCTTGCTCTCTGCTCTCTTGCTCTCTTGCTGCTCTTGCTCCTCTTGCTCTCTTGCTCTCTATTGCTCTCTTGCTCTCTGGCTCTCTTGCTCTCTTGCTCTCTTGCTCTCTTGCTTCTCTTGCTCTCTTGCTCTCTTGCTCTCTTGCTCTCTTGCTCTCTTGCTCTCTTGCTCATCTTGCTCTCTTGCTCTCTTGCCTCTCTTGCTCTCTTGCTCTCTGCTCTCTTGCTTTCTCTCTCCTCTCTCTCTCTCTCTCTCTCTCTCTCTCTTCTCTCCTCTCCTCTCCCTCCCTCCCTCTCTCTCTCTCTCTCTCCTCTCTCTCCTCTTCTCTCTCTCTCTTCTCTCTCTCTCTCTCTCTTCTCTCTCTTCCCTCCCTCTCTCTCGTCTGCTCTCTCTCTCTCCTCTTCTTCTCTCTCGCTCTCTTCTCCTCTCTTCTCTCTCTCGTCTTCTCTCTCTCTCTCTTCTCTCTCTCTCTCTCTCTCTCTCTCTCTCTCTCTCTCTCTGCACTTAACAGTATGCATGATAGGAGATGATGTGTGGCAGTACATACAGGATAAATCTGGCGTAGAGATTCATGATGGAGCGTCGCTGGTGTTTTACGATAACTAGTGATGGAGCTTCAAATAAACTTCGGGGAGCTTCGGCATCTGATTTAAGAGAGGAAGGGTTTCATCACGGCTGTGGTTAAAGGCCAAATTTCAAAGTGTTCACCCGCTGACTTAATCCAATTTTAGCGTGGGGAAAAAATTAGGATGGTGCTGACTTATGATGCTAAAAGAGGCGACTTAAGTTATATTAATGTTCGTTTGGTGGCCTGTTAGGACCGGAATGGAACTATGGGTTATTGAGGTGCAATTTTTTTATATAAAATGCGAACACTTATATCCATAAATTTTAAGTAGGTAAATCCAAATGTGATAGTACGTGCTGACCCTTTACCACCGACTACCGAGAACCTTGACTGTGATATGAGATTGGTAGGAAGAAGGAACGGTCTGCATAATGGTATGCGCTATGCTGCTTATTTAACAAATACTGAATGCATCATAATTTCTAACCTTACTCTCATTATGCCAAAAAGATGATTTGATACAAATAAACACCAAATTGGAAGCTTTCGGTTTGCGTCTTCATCAGCCATGAAATAGCTGGTGAAGGCGCAAGCCGAATGCTTCCAAGCTTGTGTGTTATTGGTATTAAATCATCTTTTTGGCATAATGAGAGTTAAGTTCGAAACTCTGATTCTTATGATGTCTCTCAAAAGTGTTAAAAAATATTCAAGAATACTGAATGCATTAATTAAGCTCCATCTCTGTACCATCTGCTACTCCGTCGCGCATATCTCTGTTTCTGACAGCACAGCTCTGTCTCTGGATGACTGATATCGGAATCTGACCCTCAGTCGGAGATGTGGAGATGCACCTAGCCGGGCCGATGAGTCTGCTCCACCCCAGGGGTCGATTCTGTCACAGCTCTGTCGTCAGTCCCGCAGCCTCTGAGCTGGCCCAGCTTCCGCGGCCATTGGCTGGCGCAGCCTCCGCGGCCTAGTCACCGCGCTGGGCTTCCAAGAGCTGCGGCTCTTGCCGCCAGCCCGGCGCCAGTAGGCTCCGCCCCGCCGCCGGTGATTGGTCGCCTGGAGCCGGCTCTGGAAAGTGATTGGTTGTCGGTACGGAGGTTGGTGGGACCCTCGCAGACGGTGGCCGGCCGTTGCTGCCAGCTGACCTCTCCCCAGGGAAAGGCGAGCTGCGGGCGGGCTCCCGGCTATCACCGACAGTGGGAGGAAGGAGGGAGGTTAGAAGACATCATGTTCCGCAATCAGATAGACGCCGTCACCAACATCTACCAGGGGCTCAAGTTCAAGTATGAAGAAGCTGCCAAACCGTGAGTAACTCTGGGAGGCTGGTCCTAGTGGCCAGGGGTGCTTAACTGGGTGGAATTTAAGCGGCTCCGGCTTCAAACAAAGTTTACAGGGTCTTAGGACTAGTTTTGAAGATTAATTCGTCTTGTTCTGGTGTTCCTTTTGCTCTATCAAATATTCTTTTTTAAGCAAAATCAATATTTTAACAAATTTTTGATTTCAGAAGTGTGGGCATGGTTCATATTCCTCGGTTTCACGCGTATTTCCATGATATTGTATGGGCTGAATAACAAACAATAATTTATTTTGCTCTAAAACAGTTTAACGTTCGGACCAAGTGCAGTTTTTGAAGACATGCTTTCTTCTGTACCATCTATGAAGCAAAAATGAACATTACGCTATAATAGGCTGTAAATTGGCTTATTGTGAAGCTCTTGGTGACAGAAATAAAATATGACAGACAAAACCCTACAAAAGTACATTTTTTGATTTACTGACCTGCAAACAATCACAATGACACACAATCTACCTGTTACTGAAACCAATAGCGATTGGCTCATCCATTCAGAGGTTTCCGTTTGGGGTCATATGGTATGTTGTGACATGTTTGCGAGACAGTAAATCAAAAGGTATCGCTTTTAAAACAGTTTGTGTGTTATAACGTTCGATTCTCGCGCCAAGAGCATGACGCTATGACAGACAGTCGGATAGCGTGATGCATATCTTTTGCTCCATTTCCGGCACGGAAGATAACATGTTTTCGGGGATTGCGCTTGGTCTGACCGAAAGAATAGAGCAAAGTGAATGTGTCTTTTGTATTCAGCACGTAGTAATTTCAGCAGCGTATAAATACGTGTAACAACTTGAGAAATCAGCAAATGTGCGGCATTGTCTGCACCATAATGCGCAGCTGTGATGGGTAGGTCAGATACCTGCTACCTGTTAGCCTGTCGCGACGGATGTTCATCGGAGAACAGCACGCCTTAATTGTAACTAAAAATTGAAATTAATATCACATGTGCTTTCAATGGAACGAATTATCTCGAATGATCCCCATATTGCCTACTTTTGGAGGAATGCCGAGATTAGACAACTTGCAGGTTAAATAAGGTCATGGATGATATATGAGCCCTGTTGACCCTTAAGCAGTTAAATTTGCAACGCAAAATTTTGTGTAGATGTTACCAAATACAGGCCAAAACTTTGGTATAAATCGAAAAACAGATCGAAGTGGTTAAGCATTGTTTGACCTTGGCCTGAAATAAACGTCATAAGGTTAAGCCAACAAAATTTGACCTTAGGGCTTCAATTTGGTTTTCCTCTCATTCTACGTTTCTTCCACTTTCTCATGACATAACATTATATCCTGATGTATATATTTTTATCAAGTATTAAAAATGGCAAACAAAGTTGGATATTTTGCTTGTCATGCAATTTTGCTGACCCGTCTCGTGTGCTCCGTGACCTGACGATCGTACAAATACAACAATATAAATCAGTGCTAAGGATTCATCCTTACACCATTTTGAAGCAAAATCTGAGGAGGTGTGGTATACATTTCCAGCCACCCTTACCTCGGTGATTTGTCTCGACATTGTCCATAATCTTGTATTAACTATCGCCCTACGAGACCTTTTCTCATCTTCACACTACGGAGGGGGGCCTGACAGGCCCCCTGTTAACTTCCAAACTAAGCAGCATATACCAATGCGGTAAGAACAGAGAACCAGTCATGAGAGGAATCTAGCAGTATGTGATTTTTTGGCTTCAGGTTAACAGGTGACCTTCCAGTTCAAGTGAGCGACCTAACATCAACCACGTCTAAAAATTACGATTTTGCTATGTCCAATGTCATTACCAAAGTTATGAGAATAAAACGATTTGGTTAGCGTTAAAATGTTGGTCGTTGTATTAACTATCTGAAAATATATTGATTTTTAAGTCTGGGCCAGTTAATGACCTCTTAGGTCACGTAAATCGTCACCATAGATGGTAATAGCTATGCTTTTTGCATTACAGCACAGTAAAACATGTACAGTCGAGACCATAATATGTTCTGTCCACTTCATCGACACTACCCGATGTCGATGCGCCCGGCGAATAAATCCTTCGTGAAAACGGCTAGTAGCAGTCCTTTCGGTGCACTATTCGAATAAATCCTCCATTTCTTTGGGGCGATGTTTGTTTTCGTCTGCTGGAAGGTAGCTTTTAACGTATTATTAAAAAGACTTGCTTAAGGGACGTTTTTTCTACTCTCGGACTGAAAACGAGAATAACGTCAATGGCGTCTACGCCAGGGACTATCATGGGCTGGGTGCACCCATGTGGTGCCACTCAATTCTTCGATGTCTGAGTTGAGGTATGCATTTTGACTTTTCATGGTACTGGCGTGGGATGGGTTCCACAATTTTAGAGCCTATGTCCCTAAGCGTTCTTTTTTACTTGACAACCAGATGTTTAACCAGGTAAATATGTTGTTTAAATTATAATAGACACTTAACAATAGACTTTGTCAATTATATGACAGCAATAATTCGTGTAAGTAATAATTAGGGGCAGTAAGATATTTAAATCGATGTCTGGATCCAAGTTCAGTGCCATCCATATATAATGTTGACCGCCCAAAGAAGTTCGTAATGTCCAGAATCAACCAGCAACACACAGGTAGACCTGATTTATTCTCGTTAATTAGTATGAAAGTCAAACATGCTAAGGATAATGTTGTAAATTTTGTGAAACAATTATCGTGCCTTATCTGAATGGGTCCCAATGGCTAGGGTATCAATATGTATTAAATTTGAAATGGGTCTGCGTCTGCGGTTGGGCTTGAGCTGTTCATGCGCTTCGCTGCCGGCGTTGGCTTGGGGTTGGCAGCCCATGATAGTCTCTGGTCTACGCCCACCGGCCATAGCTCAAAATAAATGTCTGGACATGGGCTTTCAGAAACTGTGATGATTTACGGCTCATCTGTTGACCATGAGCCTGATGGGAGATGAACAGACTGGGGCATTCCATGTCAGATCGACCCAAAAATCGCGAAATCACAATCTATAAATCAGATTTCAATACCACTGCATCTAAGGGGTTATCTGAGCCGTAGATTTAAGATGTGACATTTTCAACATCGTCCGTCAAACAGTTTTTGAGTTATAGCCTCAGGCATTATTCGATTTTGCTCAAACTTTTATTTTTCAGCGGGCGATATCTCCCATCTAAATTATGGGAGTCATGTAAGCCTATATATTATAACAATCATCAGAAGCTATAAAATAAAGTAATAACATTTTTGCAATCAAAAATTTAAGAAAACTTTAACGCAATTGTATTTCAAATTGCGTTTTTTATCATGTGGCCACTTAAAGTATGATGTTTGTCCTTGCCAGGATTGACTTTAATATATAAGCATTCGATAGTAAAAATATTGGAGATATGCTCTTTCTCTGAACATTTTATTTATATTTTTGAATTTGGAAAAATAATGGTCATCAGCACGACTTTGGTAATAACTTTGCAGGTAAGTGTGTTAGAGAGCCTAACTGAACAGCATTATATTTGCCTCGTCGAGCTGCATTTGATGATGCATAACATGATCCCTACAGGTCGCTCCTTGACTTCAAGGTTACGTGACTTGAGGTCACCCGGTGCAGCTAATGTCAAATCGACCAAAACATAACACTCTACTTCTCATAGTCCGATGCAAATATATTTTGGGGGTTATCTGGTCCGTAGATTCACACTGTTAAATTGTCTGCCCCGTCTGTTGAATGGTTTTCGAGTTAGAGCCTTAGGCATCTTTTCGATGTTGCGCAAACCTCGATTTTTCAGCGTGGGAAATCTCCCTTCTAAATAATATGAGTCATATAAATTTTATGTCATAACAATCATCATAAATCATATATCAATGTGATATATCACATTTAAAAAAAAATGAAATATTAAAACGCAATTTTAAGTAAAATCATGTTTGTATGACCTTGAGGCTACAGGAGTCATGCTATGTATCATTTAGTACAGCTCGACGAGGTAGATATAATGCTGTTCAGTTACGTTCTCTAGCACTTTTACGTGCAACGTTTTTATAAAATACGTGCTGGTAATCATTATTTTTTAAAGAAAAAAGCTTATCTTCAATATTTTTACATTCGAAGGCTAACATATTAAAGACAATGCTGTTAAGGAAAAACATAATAGTTTTTAGTGGCCACATCATAAAAAAACGTAATTGTACTTAAAATTGCGTTAAAATGTCAAAGTTTTGGATTTGTCTAAAAAATATATCACATAAATATATGGCTCTTGATGATTTTTAATGATATATAGGTTTGAGTGACTCCCATAATTTATATGGGAGATATCGCCCGCTGAAAATGGAATGTTAGAGCAAAATCGAATAATGACTGTGGGCTGAATAACAATAACAATTATATTTAAACTAAAAAATTATTTGACGGATGGGGTTAAAAATTTCACAGCGTGAATCTACAGCCTAGATAACTCCCAAAACGCAGTTTAATTGAAACCTGAGATGTAGGGTGGCTTGGTCGATCTGTCATGAATTTCCCCAGTTAATTACATAGGATCTGTGCTTTCAATAACTGTGATGCTATACGGCTCACCAGTAAGACGACGCTCGTCTCCGCGCTCTCCTACCAAAGGTCGGAAAGAGGCCTCAGTCACTCGCGCGGCCGAATAGAGGCCGCTGAGAGTGCCCGCAGCGTCCACTTGGGTCCTGTTTGCTTGTGTTTCGTGCTAACACTTGGATATTGGAGGTATATTTTCGAGTTCACAATGAGCAGTATATCCTTACAGATCCTGAATATACATTCCAAGAGCTTTCATTTGAGCTATTGAGGGAGGAAATATGTAGGCGCCATTGACAGTAGTGTCTCAGAGTGGAAAAAACGGCACTTAAGCGCACCCGTTTAATTCAATGTCAGTATTGTCCATCGGTGCTGTCCGTCGGTGTTGCACGCAGTGAAATCTAATGAAACTATGTATGCCCTCGCCCCTGATACCGAGGGATATATATAGTAATGCATTGGATTCCTCTGCGTGCAGCACCGACAGACGGAGACAGAGACAGAGGTGGTGTCGATGAAGTGAACGGAACCTTTGGTCTCGGCTGAACGGAGAGAGTTATATAACTTCCGAACGGAGAGAGTTATAGAACTTCGTAAACGGTAACGTGTTGCCTGTCATAAGGATAATCCAATTGTATCCCAATTTAAGTAACTGATGACCTTTGGGGTCAGGTCAATGGCCCATTTCGGTCTGACGTGACCTTGACAAAAAGGTCATAGGTCACGAATTTTAGTCGTATATACTTCAAAATTTGATAAGGTATGTATCATTGTTGTTAACTCAGCTGCTGAAAATTTCAACAAGATGCGACGCATGTTTAAACAATTATTCAAGAAAAGCCTCATGACGGGGGCTGTCATGCCCCCTCCGTAGGGTAGGGCGAGGGTAAACATGCGCACTGCCGGGGGTTCATGCCGATCACGAACTGCCGGGGGATGATTTCCTCCTCCCTAAGATCAGAATAACCACTCAATACAGTGACAAGTGGAAAGTGGTGTTTAATACGTCGAAACAAGCTTTATCAAAAGCACATGTATTGTATTAGGTCAGGACAATATGAAGGTCACCAGAGGCCAGCAAAGGTCAAATTTCTGCTATATATGAGTGTTCTTGATACAACTGCTTATACCTAGATATCTAAAAAAGCTAGTGACACGCGGGAAAAAAGTTTAAAAATAAATTGAACTACATATCGCATAGGGTGTCATCAAAACTGACCTAGTATCAACAGCAAGGACGAACAAGCAATTCATTTGGAAATATTATACAAATGGCCGAATAGTTTTCAAGAAATCTCCACCGACTTAAACTTTGTTTTAAATGTGTTAAAAAGTTACGACGATCTATTTGTGAACTATATTACTTTTAAATAAATGCGATTTTGGGCTAGAAATTCGCAAAAAACTTTTAGTATTTTGGTAAGAATATCATATGCTGAACAAATTGCAGTCTGGCGGTAATAAGCAAGATAAGTGTTGATAAGTCAGCTGTGACGCCAGGTCTCCACCGGCTAAAGCCTGGTATTTTCAAGGGCGGATCCAGGGGGACCAAAGGGGCCATGCCCCCCCTCACCCCCCAAAGGTCCTGAGACTATGTTTTGGCCCCCCAAACGGTCGGACGTACAGCTATAAAAATGGCTTTTGCAAACAGTCAAAATTACAGTCATTTCCCACAGTTGAAAACTTGAAAAGTTTCGCGCCGCTTCGCGGCATGACACAAAATACGCAATTGTTTAATGATAGAAATTGGGAAAATGGGAAAATGAGTGCATTAAGCGTCTGGCAGTGCCAAAATCCCAAATAAGCAAACAAAAAGCGTCTGGCAGTCTTGGCGGTACCTTTTTGCTGGCCCCGGGTCCCACTCCCCTCATTACGAGCGAGCGCGAAGCGCGGAGCGAGTCCTCATTGAATACCGGATTTTTCTCACATATAAGCGGCGACCCGGCCCGGCCTGGGCCAGACGCGACGCTGGTCAGAAGCTTATTATCTTTTAGCCCCGCATCCGATTGACAAGCGGTCTTCGCCATATGATAGCCCCATGCAATGACATTATGATTGATTGACATAGAGATTTTTTCTCATGTGATGGGTCAGCATGGCGCTACACGTGCCGCGTCAGGGGTGCTCATAAAAGTATTAATCTTGCTGTAGCTGAGAAAACGGCTGGAGCCATTAAGCTAAAAATTTGTGTGAGGCTGAGACCACACCACTGGCAATGTTGCACAGGTAAAACCTTCTGGGTCACAACTGCATGTGCGGAACCGTGCACCCCTGTTCCGTCCACAAAAAATTACTTACCAAACATCGTTGCAAGTACCTGACCTATATTCTCGGCAACCAGAATCGCAAAGGACACGGGTCAAACACAGATGGCGTAGAGAAACGATCGCCCGGCTATGCACTATGGCGATTCAGCGGCGCGGGTACGTGCAAAGTTACTGTCTTAACAGCAGCGCAAATGATAGTTTTATGACGCTTCACAAGTTTAATCAAGTGAACATCAGCCACCTATGGACGAGGAAGCGAATTAAAACAAACACCAATGTGTAGACCAATGTACCGTCTCTAAAATGCATTACAAAAATTTAATTGTTTGCATGCAGTCATTTCCACTTATCTGTCTGTAATATTTTTTGACGATTTTAAATATTTCCTAATTACACCCGCCGTAGCTTCAAAAACCAAAGGGTTGCTAGACGTCACATCATCTCATCATCATAACCCGTTATGCAGCAACACATAAACAACATGTCATGTGTGGGGGAGAATTGAGCACACAAGCGCATATTGCGCTTTATAGTCATGGTAACCAACTCTCAAATTAACAAACATTATTAAATTTTTTTCCCCAAACCTTAAGGCACCGCCGCCGAGCGCCGGACACCGCGAGCAGTTGCTAAAGATAAAAAATGATTGCGGCTGTAAAAGCCGCAAATCAAATCCATCTAATACCACCCAAAATGAATTTTTGCCTACAAAACATGAAGCTTATAATTTGCCAATACAAAATTAAACGCTATCAAAACCTATTTAGTTTAAAGTATCGATTTAGTTCGATATATTTGCGACGCAAAACAACACCAGCGAAAATAATTCAAATGGCATGCTTTGCAACAAGACGATCCTCCGTAGACGGTGATAAAATTGACGCGGATTTATTCGGACTCCTCGTCCTTCGCCGTTTAAGGCTCTTACTGGTTAAAATATGATCTTTCAATGGGGCTAAATGTTAAGCTAGTTCTGCCGATTTCCGAAAAAGTGAACGCGAACGCAAGAGACGCGGACCATGGCAAACAGAAGCTGCCTCTGCGGTGTCCAAGCTCTGGACCAAAATGTTAATAGTGGAACCAGCCAGGACCATCTCCCCAAGCCATTCGTCTCGCTCCTCAGATCTGCAGGACCATTTATGTGCGGAAAGCCGTTTCTGCCACTCCTGTTTTCAAACCATTTGGCACTGTGGTTATATCAAGTTGTATGTTGCAGTTCGGTGCATATGTATACAGTTATTATTACCCCATATACCTAAGTTATTAGGCACTTACTGGCACCGGTCAACGTGATTTACTATCAGAGAAATTTATTTATTAAAAGCTACACTAATTTCAATATTTTGGATCATACCGAGATGTGCAACCAGGCATTATCTGAGCCTGGTTCCAATGTTAAATTTTCGTTTTCCACGACCAAAAATACAACTTTTACGCCACTTCGCGGCGTCATTTCGGTCGCCATCGTCATAACGAAGCCATCGTCATCGTTTTTGGTTCATGTAACGGTAAATTGAATTAATAGCACGTTTAGCTTTTATTTCTCTACAATGCGAACCACCTATGTTTCTGGGTTTTATCAGGCAAACCCGTAAAAATTTCGCGCCGCTTCGCGGCGCTAAATAACAAATATCGATTTCCTTTTTCGATATCCAAAGAAGTAAAAAAAAAAAAAAATCGTAATATAAGAAATCGTGTGGTTGCAAAATAAAGTGGACCAAATCCGGGAAGAAATTATAAATTGGGGGTAGGTAAGGTCCGCTAAAAACGGTTTGCCCCCCCTAAAACGGCCGGCTGGATCCGCCCTTGGGTATTTTAACTGAAACCAATGTCTCTAGGTTAATATTTTCTTAAAGGGATTTTCAGATTTCAACCACCTTTTTATTTTGGCTTCCGTGTATTGGTATAACAATGATTTGATTCAAAGTTAAGAATGACTAAAAAGTATCCCTTATTCAATGTTGTAAGTTTTTTACAAATAAAAAGCAAGCACACATACTTCTTTCGAAACTCATGAAAAGTGTTTTCCCATCACTATTCCCATCATTATAACAGCGCGCCATATCTGGTGCAGGTGTTTCAAATTTGTTCAACGCTGGACAATATCCCTGAAACAAATCGCCGACACTAAATTAAGCACAGGTAGGACGTTATAAAAACGCACAATGAACTTTTGTTGTAATTTCCAGTTTTATTATTATTTAATATTATTGGGGGGAATAAATGACTCTTCTTCATGATAATATAAGATATAGTGTTGTATAAAACCAGTAACGAAACAATGAAAACTCGTAATCTAGTAAATACATGAAGCAATTTTCAAATACTCAAATAAGCAAATTACAAATACTAAAAGAAGAAAAAAAAACTAAAAGGCCGTCATATTAGACGTACATATAACTGCTAATTTGGTTACGTGTTCATTGAATAGCTGTTGTATATAGAGGATTTACAGACATTTAATCACAACAAGCAGAACGCAAAACATATTTTGTATTCCATTACAACACAAAAGAAAATACGGGAAAATTTCGCAGTTTGATAAGATCTAAAAATACTTGCAAGCATTTTGCAAGTACCGGTCGCTTTAAGCGTGGAACGCTTACCAACTTTGAATTGCAATATGTTTTGAAAGGAAAGTTTGTATGCAAAATGTAGGAAATTTACAATACATTTTGGTCTCGTCTGTCGATTTCAAGTGATAACTCCATTTTAGTGGGAAAGGGTGATTATTTCCCTGTAAAGACGGCAAGTTTTGTATTATGAACTTGATATGAACTCAAGCAATGTCTTCATAGCTATTGCATAGTGATAATGTCGCCTAAATCAGTAACTTATTTCTTGGAATATATAATGTACTAAGACTTTTACACTACAACTTCTAAGCACCTTTCTTATTTTTTCAGAATCTTTTCAGCGCAATAATCCTTCGTGAAAATGGCTACTTACTCTCTTAGAAAAACAGTTACAATGACGATACTAGGTTTGTGTAATGGAGGCACAGCTACATTGGTACATACATGATTACATTCATGCGTTTTTTTATATCATAGGCCGTAGTCACAGGCATATTTTCTACCACCCAGGGGTTATTTACAAACGCGTGCTTTATGCATGTATGCACCTACCAATGTTTAACGCAGGCACTCAACTAGAAGAGCTCGATTACCATAATTTATTAAGTGTAGACGTGCAAGGAAGTATGGCAACGGCAGCATTAAAACCGTAGTTGCCAGTATATTTGCATTCATTTACATATATATTACTCTTTTCTGAAAAGAAGTAGAACATCTGCAGTGACGACGGCCTAACATTCATCGGAAAATAGGATTGCTTATTCACATTTGGTGCTACTCATTTATTAATAACATGATCACTATGTTGTGATTTACAAGAATTGTTGCTCGTAAAGAGATAAAAGTGCAAAGATATAGGTCGATCTCTTTGCATGTTTCTTTCTTTGCATATTGTGATCTCTTTGCATATTTCAAAACACATTGCTACAAAAGCGTTGGGAAATGTATTTGCTTATGGGGCAACAGTTCATCCATGTGCAGCAATTTGGGGCAGCTTGAAATAAATGTGCACCTATTTGATTGAATGCACTTCATATAAACCTATTAGTGGCAGGGGGTCTTTTTCGGCCACCCCTCGGGTTTTTCGTGGATATCTCCGGAACCGTTGAGAGCAAGCTCATGAAATCGTCTGACTTTTCTTAAAATCGATTTCTGCATATGGCGGTGAGAAAATTGAGTTCTTATTCTTAACAGAGGCGGCTCCAGAACCGACCGAATATCTTTTTGTAGACTTTTTCGGCGACATTTGGCAATAACAAGGAGATGCATTCTTCATGTCTTCTTTCTAACTGCATCAAGTATGAAAGGGTTGCAAATGTTGAGTTTGATTGAATCAAGTTTAAGTTGGATGTTGCTATTGAAATACCATTATTGTACGGCAGAGGCGGTTTCAGGGATTTGAAAAGGGAAGGTCTCCAGGAAGTATGAAACAATTGGCTGACACGTCATTAGAGCGATTTATGGGTATAACTATGAAGATGCAAGAGATGGAATCTCCTTCCATTTTTTGCATAATTTATGTCATGTGGACTTGCAGGGACGTGTTCAGGCACAGGAAAAGGGGATGACTAACAAAATGATGACTATATGCCAGCAATTACGGCCGAATATCTTACAACTATATATGCACATATGTGGCAAGGGGATGGTATGAAGTAATTTGTTGGCAGTAGCGCGCTCAGGAATCGAAGAAAGGTGGTCATATTGTTGCAAGGAAACTAAGATGCTATCGCCAACAATGACATAATATACTGTAGTTTTTGGATGAAACACGCAAACTCTATGAAATTGGATATTGGATGAAACACGATACTCTACGAACGACGTTAGATAATGGGCGACTCCAGGAAGAGTAATACATGGGTTAAAAAATGTGAATTGAAGTTGCAAGTGAAAAGTCTCTGTTGACTAGTTACTACTTTATAAATTGAAAATACACCTAGCAAAAGGTCTTACTCCCCCTAATTGGGCTCCTGTATACGCCTATGATAAGGTCAAACATATAAACGGGACTATATGCGCCCAGCAGTTTATTTATATTGTTTGGTAGCAGCATGCTTTTGGTTAATAATTGTTTTTATTTGAACTCCCTTTTTCTTAGCCTGGCACCACCTATGGATCAAATATGCTTAATAACTATTTTGGCTGATGTCACAATAACGGACCATTTTCTTTTTTTAACATTAAAACTGTTTCATTATACATTTGTTCACCCCCCATATTTAGTAACATGCAAACGCCTATGATTTTTGCATTGACAAAAACTGCCATCACATGTCAATCTGCAATTCAATCTCTATTAATCCCCGTTAGTTGCGTTAAAATTGTTCAAAATACCTGGCAGCTTTGATGGTTAAAAAATACCTCTAAAATTTTGCGTTTTTGCCCCCCTGTTACCCCCTATTTTTTAAAGAAATGTAGATCATATTGAGGGGAATCAAATGCCGTTGGATTAGTGAAAATTGTACTAATAGATCTCGAGATTTCAAGGGGCCGTTTTCGACCCTTCTGCCACTAATAGGGGTAGCCAGGAGCCTGTCACTAATAGGGATAAGCAAGCACATGTCAGTAACCAAACATATGTGCATGACTAGCTTTACTGGTGATTTTATTGGTTGGAACATAACAAATGCGGTGTCAGCAGTATCGTATTGGGGTCATTATCAAACACCTGGGATTGTGATATTATTGGTCATAACTCAGGTATATAAACAAGACAGCGAATGCAAATTATGTATATTTTTTCTTCATTGCGCAATGCGCAGTCTGCGACAACCAGATTACGTTGTAAAGTTGAAACTTGATTTTAAGTAATGGAAAGTAACTAAAACTTGACTGAACTAATTTCAAAATTTGTAGTTGTATTTGTATTTGTATTTGTACATTTAAATTGCATTGAAACAGTAAAATTGCGGGTTTTCACTTTGAAGACAATAAATTACAATGCTCCAGCCAAAGTTTGTGCATTGAACGATAATCCCATTGTCATAAACCGAATTTAGTTCAGCAATCAGAAACCATCGAAAGTTTTTAGATTTAACCCTTGCTCTGATAGAGGTTGCTCTGGTAGTTAACAAAAAAACGTCGTTGGATTCCACGTGAGCTCAGCTTTCCCATTCGAAAGCTGAGCTCACGTGGAATCCAACAACGTTTTTTTTTTTGTTAAATCCATCGAGCGTCTTTTTTAATGGTGTCCGAAATAGCGTCTCTTTCGTTTGGCCAGGGCTATCGCGTATAGTACGCCAAAAATACAGATCAATCACATGTCTACCGATTTCTCATGCTCCGCACGCCAAGTATCCTTTCTCATAAGCCTTTGGTAGTCAAATTATGTAGTATAGTTGAAAGATTGTGAAGTTAAGTTGTACAATCGTATTTTATAAAACAAAATCGACATGTTAGTACACTCGTGCCTTTACAAATTAACAACTTAACAATAATTGTATAACAACTTTGTAATAAAATCGACGCGATCTGTTTCATGGTGATTAGTTAATTTTCCAACAAGAGTATAATTGAAAAATATAAAAATATAAGTATAAGTACTTTTTAGAAAATGCAGAAAAGCCTCTCAGAACCTGTTCCATGGACCTTAAAAAGAGACTTGGTGCATCGATTTTCGTTTTTCTTTCCAAAAAAACTATCACCTTGAAAATTAAAAACCCTGTAAAAATGCATTAATACCTTAAAAGTGCATTAATGCATGGCCAAAGACTGTTTTCCCATTGACCATGTGCTTAACTGTAGCGGTGTATTAACTGGAGTGTTAAAGGGAATAGTTCACCTTGAAAGTTGTCTTGAATTTCAACTATACGGTGCATCTTGAGCTCAAAACTACGAATATGACTTTGGTTTGGACAAGTGATGGATATATGTGGAGAAAGAAGTAAGTTTCTCTTTGTATTTCACGAGAAATCGTACGATAGCAGGTGGCGTTCTGGCTCCGCCAAACGCCTAGTACAGTCTCTGACAAAGGGTTGCCGCGCAGCCCGGGNATACTGTTAATGCAAAGAATTGTTAATGTCTCATAAAAGCGCAAGTAAAAAGCGCATAAATGTCGTATTTTTATGACCAACCATTTAAGCGCAATGCGCTGTTCAACGACAGAGACTTGTCGACTTCAGGAGCACAAGGTTGGAACTGCGCTACAAGTCGACACCTCAGATTTTTATAAATTCATTTTTTAGGAAAAATAGCCATAGATAAGCCCAAAACCGATTGTCATATGTGTTTTTTTACTTATATCAACAACATCAAAGCATCCGTAGCTTTTAAAACCTTTCTTTTCAAAAGTCGAAATGTCACGATTTCCAGTTCAACGTCTTGTGAGATTTTAGTTTTCTGGCTCGAGACCAACTGCACATTTGACACATTTTTTATTCAACATGGAGTTGTGTGTAATTAATGACAATGCAGAATTTAAACGTGCATAAATTATGTTGAGGAAAACAAGAGAATCAAAATAAACATCAGTTTTTACCAATACGTTGCATATTTACGTAATAGCATTACAAATTAAAATGTCGAGTAGCATCTAACCTAACACGCCTTTGTTTGATTTGAGCGCATTTTTTTTCATTTTATCGGCGCAATGGACAAAAAGTGCTTTTCTACATGGTTTTGCGTGGAATGATCGTCAAAAAGGTCTTGAAACTTTCTTAATATGTTTATCTCACCATTTCTTTTGTTTTCCCTGCTCTCCTTTGGTGTTAATCATAATCGAAATATTTGGATCTATCGTAAATTGTTCAATAACAGCGCATTTGTCTGTGGCAATTTACCTGCGACAGTCCGAACTTAGGGCGTTGTCGAATTAAGGCGTGTGCTGTTGCATAAAAGCGCAATAATGTTAACTATAGGAGCAATTCGATTCCCTGCCCTGTACTCTGCCTTCTATTTGTGTTAGGATTTTGGTATTTTATCGACATGTTAAGAATAGAGGGCTCTAGTCGGCCTGTGTTTTGATAAGCTAAACATAAAAATACACAACACAGGTGGACATATTTCCGAGAAAGTGGTAAATCATTCATTATTGAGCAAATATGTCTTCGACAATTTAACGATAACTGTCGAGGCAGTATATTCTTAACAGACCGTCAACAATAATTGAACACCACAGAAAACCTTGTATTCCTCAGTTTCGGTGGCGTCATCAACGTATGCCTAATCCGTGTATCAAGCTGATAGCTCGGTGTCGGGTGCGCCGCGCCAGAACGCGAGAACGTGATCTGATTCTGCTCCCTTACAATCCTTCAGAGGGTCGGTAGGTGCCTCAAACAAAGGATGAGTCGAGACCGAGAGCAAAGAGCTGTGAGCACTGGCGAATCCTGGGGGAGGGCATCAGGGGGAAATCCCACCACAGGAATCTGGGGGTGGGGGGCATTCAATACAAATATGCCTGCCGCGCTTTCCCTGCACTGAAAATGAAAAACAGTGATCTTAGGATCAAGCATTTTTCGTGGAAAGTTAACAGTTTGTCGTAAAAAATGCCTTTGCAGCAGTCAAAAACCAGCTATTCAAAGTAAAAACTGACAATTTCGCGCCGCTTCGCGGCATGACAGAAGTTTCGCAATTGCTCATAAGCATGTTTCTTATATATGTATTAACACAACTTCGGAAATTATAAAAAAGGATTTCATTAAGTGTCTGGGATAGGCGGTGAATGCTGGCCCCAGGGACCACTCCTTTCACAAAATATTAACTTCAAGCGGGCTACGTGTTTACCTGCCGAGTTCCAAAAAGGCGACGCGAACGCAATGGACGTGAACAATCGCAGCCTGAAGCTGCTCTAGCGGTGCCCAGGCTTGTTGGACGAAGGAGCTAATATACAACAGTGGGGACTAGGCAAGACCCATCTCCTCACGCCATCCTCCCACTAGGCTCCTCCAGATCCACAGGAACCATTTATGCGCGAAAAAGTCGTTCTGCCCTCCTGCGTTTCTTATTCATTTGCAACTATTATGAGTATTATGAGTTTTTTGTTTACGTTCGGTGCATATGTTACTACAACAGCTAGTATGAGTCATATGCCACTATGCAGCAGTTAATTTGAGCGCTGACCTGGCCACGGTCATTGTGATATACTTGTCCGAAAGGCATAATGTATAGAAAACTACATTCATTTAATATATTTGTTTCCCGAGATGTGCAACCAGGTTAAAAAGGGTTTCATGAGGCTTGCTCAAATAACAGTCTGGTTCAAATATGAAAATGTCGTTTTCAAACAATCTAAAATTAACAAATTCAAGCCGCTTCGAGCGTCCACGTCGATGACGCATAGTCACAGCAAAGCTATCGTTATCCTCTGTGGTTCATCGTAACAACGCTTAATTGAATTAATAGCATTTTCAGCTTCTTATCCTCTACAAGGTCCAGTGCCTATATTTTTATGGGGTTTTATCTGGCAAACCCGTAAAATTTCGCACTGCTTGTGCTTGGCGCAGTGCTACATAACAGCTACCTACTACAACATGAAAATCCACACAAAAAAGGCTGCAAAGGTGTAAATACAGGCATGAAATGTGGCATTCATTTCATTTTAGCCGACCACCCACTTAAAATTTATCGGTGACACCTTTGCGAGTAGGTATTAAATATATGTTACTATTATTTTATGTGTATATACTACGAAAAATCGCGTTTTTGTGTTTCCTGTAGTTGAAAAGGTGAATTTCTTCGGCTCCTATACCAAAAAAGGTTTACCGGCCCAAATCCGCGTTGGAAAAAATGAAGGGTGACCTTTTTGCCACAAAAAGACACCCTCCCCCCTCGGAGAGAGGCTGGATCCGCAAGTGCCCCTGGGATACTCCTTCACTGTCTTTTTAACTTTTCTTATGGTGCCCTTTCCGACCACAATGGTGTGCCCCTGCCACGTTTCGGGACGCAGTGAAAAATCCTTAAAATATACCCCGTATGTATGTGTGTACGTCCAACGACCGTTTTGTTGTGGATGGGGACAAACATGGTTCCAGGGCCTTTCGGGGGTGGAGGTGGGGGGGGGGAAGGCAATGCCCCTTGCCCCCTGGATCCGCCCAGATTTCACTTGCTTAATTTTCCGGCCCTCTTTCACATAAAAAGAGGTGAGGTGGTGAACCATGAATACAGGCACGTATCCAGGATTTTGCTCAGGGGGGGGGGGGCAGGTCGGAAGAAAATACATCTTGTCCTCAAGCCATATGCTGCTGACCAGGGGGGGGAGGGGCGGGGCTAGGGTC
Organism: Semibalanus balanoides; assembly: GCA_014673585.1. Classification (NCBI taxonomy): domain Eukaryota; kingdom Metazoa; phylum Arthropoda; class Thecostraca; order Balanomorpha; family Balanidae; genus Semibalanus; species Semibalanus balanoides. The sequence continues at coordinate 18,469 of VOPJ01014469.1, read as the reverse complement.
GGGTTTTCAGAAGATCTCATTTCTATCCTAGTGTTAATTTGTATTTTTTGCTCCAGGGGCGCAATGGCCCCGTTGCACCCCCTTGGCTACACCTCTGCATCAATATAGATTAGAGATATCGATGAAACCATAAATATTCATATCGACGAAACCATAAATCTTATAAACCAGTAAAGGCGGCTTCACACCAGACGCGGACTCCGCGTCCATATGCGGACTCCGCGTCCCCACGCGTAAATGCTGCAATGCCTACTTGATTTGCAAGGTCACTGCGAGGACCTGAGATCACCAGTTTCAGTACGACTGATGAAATCGTGTGCACTTAATTGACTGGTGCTTACGGCGCGAAAATCGGTCCAGCCGTTGCTGAGATTCCATGTTGCTGCCCAAACTGTGATGTAAAGTTTACGCAGCAACATGGAATCTCAGCAACGACTGGACCAATTTTCTCACCGTAAGCACCAATCAATTCAGTGCACACAATTTCATTAGCCGTACTAAAACTGGTGACCTCAGGTCATCGCAGTGACCTTGTAAATCAAATAGGCATTAGTGTTTACGCATGGGGACGCGGAGTCCGCGTGTGGACGCGGAGTCCGCGTGTGGACGCGAAGTCCGCGTCCAGTGTGAAGGCGGCTTGAGTTAAGACGCCTTAAAGGGAATAGTTGTAGGCGAGCTATGGCAAATTTGAGCATGATTAATAATATGAGTATGTGAAAAAATATAACCTTCTGCTCATGTTATATGTTGATTAAATTAAAATAAGTATCAAAAATTACATTGATATATTTCGACTTGCGCCGTTTTCAAAAACGGCGCAAGTCGAAATATATCAATGCAATTTTTGATACAGAATTAAATTTAATCAACATATAACATGAGCAGAAGGTTATCTTTTTTTCACATACTCATATTAAAGGGAATAGTTCACCTTGAAAGTTGTCTTGAAATTCAACCATACGGTGCATCTTGAGCTCAAAATACGAAAATATGACTTTAGTTTGGACAGTGATGGATATATTGTGGAGAAAGAAGCAAGTTTCACTTTGTAATTCTCACGAGAAATCGTACGATAGCAGGTGGCGTTCTGGCTCCGCCAGACGCCTATTACAGTCTCTGACAAAGGGTTGACGCGCAGCCCGGGCGGCTGAGCGGATATTAACGAGGCGACGTGATCAGGTACTACGCGTCAGAGAGTGTCCTACCCCGGAGCCCGTCTGGCCGCGAACTACCGAAGCTGTTGTCGGGGCCCCCCGAAGAAAATGCAGACTATCCTGTGTCGAAACTTTACTTTACGTTGCAAGTTTATTCTCAGCCATAATAATTTTCGATCTGCTCTACAAAACTGCTATCTCAGTTCAAAACCCCATGTTAAAGGTGAACACCTCCCTTTAAACGGCGAAGGGCGAGCGAAACCTAATAAATCCGAGTCAATTTATCACCCGTCCAACGGAGGTTCGTTTTGTGCGAAGCATGATTTTGAATTATTTTCGCTGTGTTGCTTTTTCGTCGCAAAAAGATCCGAACTAAATCGATACTTTAAACGAAATAGGTTTTGCAGCGTTATTTTTAATTTGCAATTATAAGCTTCATGTTTGTAGGCAAAAATACATTTTGGGTGGGTATTACATGAATTTGATTGCACTTTACAGCTGCATTATTTGTATTGTTTAGCAACGTTTGGTTTTGATAATACGGCGGCGTAATTAAATAAATATTATACAATTGTCAATGTGTATATCACAAGCGGATTTTAGCAGCCAAATATTGCATTAAAGCCCAAATTTGTGCATGCATTTTAGAGACGGTACATTGGTCTACACATTGGTATTTGTTTCATCGCTTCCGTCCTATAGGTACTGAGCATGTGTTTTAATTGTTTTCGTTATGTGGTGTTTTGCCGTCGCAAATAGATCCGAACTAAATCGATACTTTAAACTTAATTGGTTTTGCAGCGTTATTTTTAATTTGCAATTATAAGCTTCATGTTTGTAGGCAAAAATTTATTTTGGGTGGATATTAGATGGATTTTGATTGGCACTTTACACTGCATCATTTTTATCGCTTAAAAACCATTTGGTTTTGAAGCTACGGCGGGTGTAATGCAAGAAAAAATATTATAAAATCGGCATCAAAATATTACAGCAGATTTTTAACAGCGAAAAACTGCATTAAAACTAAATTTTGCATGCATTTTAGAGACGGTACATGGTCTAACGGATTGGTGTTGTTTTCAGCGCTGCACGTCCCATAGGTCTGAGCACTGAATTTAAATTGTGAAGAGTTCATACAACCATGAATTTGCGCTGTATGCAGTAACTTAACACGTTTACCACGCGCCGCTGAATCGACAAATAGTGCATTAGCCGGGCCGGATCGTTCTCACGCATCTGTGTTTGACCGTGTTTTGCGACTTTTGTTGACGAGATATAGGTCCGGATTGCAACGATGTTTTGTAGGTAATTTGGTCGTGGACGGAAAGGGGTTGCACGTGCGCAACGTGTGCAAGGTGTGACCCAGAGTTGACCTGCGCAAAATGTTCAGTGGTGGTGGTCTCGAGGGAACTACACACAAAGATCTAAGGCTTAAACCGCGCGCGGCGTAGGGGGGGGGTGAAATATTACCCCCCTCTCGCGTATTTCCGCAATAGACGTTTGAAAACGTGTAACGAGACGAACGACGTCAAAGTTTCAATTTACCTTAGTCGCGCATCAATTTGACGTCTTCTAAGAAGAGAAATGCATGCGAAAAGAGTTCAGAACTTTGGGAGATAATGACGTTTTGATGACGTCAATGTATGCCATTTTTGGTTAATAAAGATACATGTTGATGCATCGTAGAAAAACATAGCTTTAAAGCAAATCGAAACGCCAAAACTGTACAAGAAAGGAATATTGATTCTCTACAAATGGCAAATTTCGGATTTCATTTTTTTGTTTTTGACCCAAAATCCAAAAAAACTGATTTTTCCAGAAAATTCCCCCCAAAATTGGACAATTAAAGGTATAAATAAAAAAACGGAATATATATATGATAAACCAAGTGTAATTAATACCAAACCAAATTATCAAAGTAATATCCTTTCAATCATTTTTCAGTGACCTGATTTGCTCTCCAAGCATAAGTAGGTGATGACGTCATTTTTCAAAATAAGTTTTTTGGATTTTTTGACCTGATACAGAATACATAAAATGTCATTTTTGTGTTTATGAGACAGAAACGTGATACCTAGAAACATGCATTGTTATTCGTATATCATATTCAGTTTTTGACTTAGATGACTCTTTGATCTTGACCTTTGACGGGGTCAAGTTTAAAAATGGCTGTTTTATCGATTTCTTACGTGCAAAATAACCTAAAACATGTGTCAACAAGAATTTCCTTTGACCCTCTTCGTGACAGTGACCTTTTTGACCTGACCTTGACCTTTTCATGCAATTCAACTTTTACCTTAATGCAATAGATGTATTACACCTTTGGAAGCTTTATGTGCATTGAAAAGTCTTAATCAAGATTTTAATTGAAAAGTATGAACCATTAACTCAATTAACTCGAACTTTCCATATGACCTGACCGTGACCTTACATTTGACCTAACTGGAGAAATTTCGGGTATGCATTCGATTCGTTTCATTGAGAGCTTTCGATCACCGCCTTGCGCGTCTCGCTGCAGTTATTGGTTCGGAAGATAAGAGGGGGGTAATATTTACCCCCCCTACGCCGCGCGTTCGGCTGGAGACCCCTACGCCGCTCGGGTTAATAGGTCCAGCCGTTTCTCAGCTATTATTTGCAGGATAACATAGGCCCGGGAACAGGGGGGCAGCGGGGGCGCTTGCCCCAAACTTTGAGACCGCGGGGGCGGCGCCCCCCAACTTTGGCGGTGCTGATCTTAACGTTCCGTAAACAAATATATAAGACAACGAAAGTGTGAGTTTTTTGAAAAATTATGCAAACATCACGCTTTTACTCATGTGTACTTCATATTTTTTATTTGTCAGCAAGGTACTGTGTAATAAACCTGATGCAAAAAGCCAGTGTCGTCGCCACCAGGGGAAGGGGGCGGTGGCGAACTCCCCAGGATCGCCTTATCAGTAGCTACAAATCTTCTTTCTTAAACGTTAAAATGCCTTCCAAATGGAGTTTTGTGTCAAATAAACGTTGTGGGCCAAGAGACATACGTCTCCCTGATCCTAAATGAAGTTTTATGTCAAATACAACGTTGGTAAGGCCAAGAGACACGTCTCCTGAATATGCAGCATGACTTACTTGGTCACCACTTGACCATGACCTGAGTTTCATTTTTTTAAAAGGTTGACCTAAACGTGATAAAAATTAAGACATTTAATGCGCCTTGATGAGACAAACGCGATGGCGTTAAACAGTATTGCGTGATCTTATTAGATACAAAAAAAGTGAGAAAAAAGATGACTTTATGACCTATAGAGCCTAAACCCGGCATTGGCTGGGGTCTCAGCCGAAGCCATTGGCTGGGGGGGGGGGGGGCGAAAAAACAGCCCCTCGTTATCTCCAAATCAATAATTGCAGCGAGACGCACAAGACGGCAATCCGAAAGCTCTCAACGAGAATCACTCTTAAGCGTATCGAAATTTTATAAATAACGGTCAATATGTCAGGTCAACAGTCAGGTCATAGGCATGGTGTTACTTTAGTTTTTAAGCCATACTTCCCATCCAAAGCCGTATATGAGACGAAAATCGCAAAAAAAGTCTCTACACATGTATAGTGAAATCTCTAGTATAAGCAAAAGTGAAATTGTAAGCAAAGGTCAAGGTCAGGTCAAAATTCAGGTCACTATTTGCAAAGAGATCATGCGACCATGTTTATGGTTATCTTACACAATAATTCGATTAAAGCAGCCATTTGCAGATCTGACCCGATATAAGGTCAAGGTCAGGTCATAACAGGTCAAAATTTGAATATAAAATATAAAATTAAAAATGCATTGCATGAAGCCAGTTTTGTCTCAGCAACACATGTGGTATCATTTATCTTTATGTATCTGGTCGAATAAAGCAACAAAACGTACTTTCAAAAAATTACGTCATGAGGTAATCATACTTGGGGAGCAATCAGTGATTCAAAAATAGAGATATGGCTTTTAAATTCGGATTGGGTAATGAAAATATGTGGTTCTCTTACATATCTTCCGTTTTTTTTTTTCGTTTTTTTATGTCGATTTTGTGGGCATTTTTTTTTCAAAAAAAAAATGATTTTTTTTGGGGGGTCAAAATCCAAAATTTTCGAAAATCCGAGATAGACATTTTCAACCCCTTGCAATTTGCTATCTTTTGACGTTTAAGAATTGCATTTTGCCTAAGGAATGGTATATTTACAGCCTGTTAGAGCTTAGCTGATATTTGCGCCAAAGTGGTGTGTAGTGACGTCACTAAATTCGATATAACTCGTTTTTTTTTATTACAATGAAGACGCCAAATTGATGTAGGATAAGGTATCCGAAGTTTGGCGTTGATAGCGCTGTTCGTTTTTGAGCTATTGTGAAAATCCCTGAGGGGAAGGGGGCGTTTTTCGCCCCCCCCCCGCCAATGGCGGGTAAACTAAGGTCAAGTTTTAGGACATTTCGTTAGATGCAAATTTCAATGGCTGTCGATTGTTTTTTCGTTTGTTTCTACGTTAACCCGCCATTGGCTGGGGGGGGGGGGCAAAAAAACGCCCCCTCAGAGGTTCTCACAATAGCTCACAAACGAACAGTGTTATCAACGAGAAACTTTTGGTACCTTAACCTTCATCAATTTGACGTCAAGTCTTCAGTGCAAAAAATTAGACAATTTCAATTATAATTGTTCGCGTTATATTAAATTTAGTGACGTCACTACACACGACTTTGACGCACATATCAGCTAAACTCTAACAGGCCATACAAAGACCATTCCTTAAGCAAAATACAATTCGAAAACGTCAAAAGATCGCAAATGACATTATATTTTCAAAAAAAGAAAGATATGTTAGAGAACCACATATGTGCAATACCCAAACCAAATTTCAAATTAATATCTGTATTTCTGAATCATTGATTGCTCTCTCAGTATTAATACCTCATGACGTCATTTTTTGAAAGTACGTTTTGAGGCTTCTTCGACCAGATACATGCAAATAAATGGTACCACTGTATTGCTGAGACAAAACTGGATAAGACAATTCCATTTTGTTTTTGTATTTATCTATTTCTAATTTTGACCTTGTATGACCTGACCTTGACCTTATATCGTCTCAGGTGTGCAAATAGCTGCTACAATCGAGTTACATGTGTAAAATAACACATAATACATGTGTCACATGATCTGTAGCCAATAATGACCTGATTTGAACTGATCTTGACCTTGACCCTTGGTTACAATTTCAGTTTTGCTTATACGGGAGATGCATCATACCTTTGAGAGCACTTTGTGCGATAATTGTCTCAATATACGAATTCGGATGGAAAGGATGGCCCAAAAACTCAAATAGCTAACATTTGACGTTTTACCTGACTGTGACCTCACATATGACCTTATTGGTAAAATTTCGCGTACGCTTTAGACTGGTTTTATTGAGAGCTTTCGATTGCCGTCTTGCGTGTCTCGCTGCGGTTATTGGTTCGGAAGATAACGAGAGGGCGAAAAACGTCCCATCCCGGCCAATGGCGTTCGGCTGAGACCCCAGCAAATTGCCGGGTTAATGCACCGCTACAGCTAAGCACATGGTCAATGGGGAAAGTCTTCTGTCATGCACTAAATATATTTATTGTAATTTTCAAGTGTTTTAAAATTAGCATGCATTATGCAAATCCCCGTAGGGCTCCAGTTAAGTAAAAGTCGAAATCCGACGGGAAAAATTGGTTGGCTAGCCAAATTTGGTTTTGCCCCCCCAACTTTGAAATTGTTCCCGGGCCCCTGCAGGATAACGTTTTCTGACACCCCTGACGCCGCACGTCACGCGCCATGCTGACCCCTCACGTAAGACAAAACATGTCAATAATCATAATGGCATTGCATGGGTCTATCAAATGGCGAAGACCGCTTGTCAATCGGATGCGGGATTCAAAAAGATATAAGCTTCTGACCAGCGTTATGGTCTGGTCCGGCCGGGCCGGGCCGGCCGCTTATATGTGAGAAAAATCCGGTATTCAATGATGACTCGCTGCGCGCTTTGCGCTCGCTCGTAATAAAGCAAAAGGTTGTATTGTGTAAGTGCCCCTAAGGCAGCTAACACAGACGTCTTACGTAAAAACTAATGCGTTTTTTCGAAGGTCAGTCTTTCATTTGTGGCTTGCAAACGTCCATATCCTCATAGTTAGACCCATCCAATATTGTTTGCAGTTTCTTAGTGGTCTCATGGATGAGAACTACCTGGATTGGCCACTCAGCAACAAATATGACCGACCAAACGACATACAGGAGACGGTCTGTTTATGTTAAATGACGTCGAAACGCGAAAATGCTTCAGATGCTTTTTCCCTCTGAAAGTACAGTTGTTGTTTTTTTAACGCGTATCAATATGGGTATATAGTAGAGGTGCCACTTTTCAGGCTTATGGCTACCCGACCCGACCCACAAACCCCCTTCAACTACCCACCACTACTCACATGACCATATAGGCTGCCAGCTACCCTCAAGTACCCACAAAGAAAATTTGTCATCATTATGCCTGCCATTTAATAACTCATTTTTAATGCTAAACTGTTTTGTATTGATCCCTGCTCACTAACTGAGATGTCTATATTTGTTCAAGCATCCCAATTCCCATAAAAATCCCTGTTTTCCCCATTGTTTTGCAATTATGAAAACTCAGCTACCCGCCAGCTACCCACTTCATCCAAATTACCGCTTGTGCTACCCGCTACTACCTACGTGGGTAGTAACTACCCACAATTGGTGGGTAGGTGGGTAAAAAGGTGGCACCTCTAGTATATAGAATCCTTGGAATGTAAGGATAATTATGGTGGGCGTGCAATTGCTCTACATTATTTGGTTCTTTAATAATATGGAAATGTGCAATGCCATTTCAAATATGGCATCCAACAATACTGAGTACCTATTTGTTCATACCATACCTTAGAGGTAATTTGTTAATCATACCTTTGAGAGCAATTAGTGATAAAAGAGTTTCAATCTAAGGCTTTGGATGGAAAGTATGACCCATCAACTAAAATACTTTGCTTTTACCCTTGCCCTGGCTGTGACTTGACATCATGGGCGTCGCCACCACTGCGGACACTAGGAACATTGTCCCTAGTAATTTCCAGCCTCTTCTTATATGGTCCCATGTTAAAGTACATGTGTACCTGGATTTGTCCCTAGTAAATTTTAGATCCTGGCGAAGCTCTGGCCTGACATGTGACCTTATTATAATATTTATCGTATGCTTCGGATGCGTCTCATGGAGAGCTTTCTATTGCCGCCTTGCGCGTCTCGCTGCGATTATTGGATCGGAAGATAACGAGGGGGACGTGTTCGGCTGATGTGGTTGGCCGGAGCTCTCCTGTATGCCGAAGCTTCGCGCTTTGACCGATAGGCGGCCGCCATGGTCTGCTACATCATAGGCGCCGACAGAGAGTGGCCAATCCAGGTATGTATCATCTATGGTGGTCTCAAATCTTATGCCCGGCAGTGGCACTCCTCTGTCTACCAAAAAATATACGCACCCGTGTTATCTCATTGCTGTAGAACATTCCAAAGAATAACGTAGTGGCACTCCTCTGTCTACCCAAAAATACGCGCGCCCGGCATTGCTCTTTCTGCATACCGTCTTTCGCAAACAAAATGCCAGATCTGTCCTATGACGTCATGGTCACGTGATCATATCCCACCAATGACAAGGCTGAATCTGGTACAGCTATTCATTTAGTGTCTATCTAGGGACGCATTGTGCCCTTGACGTCATGTCTTTCTGATGATGATGATTGGGGCTTTAGGGCGCCGCAACAAAGTAGTTATATGGCGCCCATTAACGTCATGTATTTCGCTGCCTACGATGGGCTCAAGGCTATAGAACAACAGGTTGTCTCGTTCCTATGTCACCAGCTCTGCACTAGATTCTAGGTTTTATACCAGCCTCTACACTAGATTCTAGGTTTTATACCACATATGTTTAGTATTACTCTAGTGCTACAAAATAAAATCCATATATTTTCCTTTACGAAAAACTTAACAATAATGGTGTATACTGAATTTCGAAGAGCGAAATAATACAAACGAAATATTTCCATTTGGTATGAATGCTGTAAAATTTAGTGAAACAGAAATTTTAATATTTCAAACATTATGGTTTCATACGAAGAAACCACCCATATTGCCAGATGTTGGATTAGTTGAGTCACCGTGGTTGCCATGGTAACACAACCCAGCATGGCACCTTCGCTTCCTCGGGCGCGCTGATAAGCGGTATTGGCACATTGTCAATAAAGGCGAAATCTGACGCCTAATACCCTCAGATAAGCTGAAAGTGACCCCTATGGAAGGCGTGGACGGGTTCCCATAAAACAATTTATTGGAGCAAAAATTTGAGTCAATTTTGCCAAAACGACCCCAGATATGAATAGGCAAGGCCTTAGGCATCACATTTGTGTATCATCTTATGAACGAATTATTTTACAAATGTTTTAAATTGCGACCCGAATACCACCTGCTTTACCATAGGCCAACATGTTAAAGCCGGCTCGCTGTAGAAGTGGTGACGACACAGCTCAAGTGTTGCCAGGCAAATTGAGGGGGGCTGGATGGGCTGGTGTCTAGGACATTGGTGGTGTTGTGATCTCATTGATGTAGAACATTCCAAAGAATAACGTATGTTTACCTGAAATAGTCCCAAAGCAATGATTGAAATTCATCTGAATCTGCAAAACTCAAGTGTGACAGCGTTAGTCATATTTTTGCCTATATTTGCTTATATTTGGCCTTGGTGGTGTTGTGAGTGTCGTGCCCTTCGGAATATTAATTACGCTTTTGTGTCACAGAGTATGACTGCCTTTACGTTGAATAAAGCCTAGTTGTGAAAGGCATCTCTAATGCATGCTGCATGTTGCATGAGCTACGACGCATGTTACACAAACACGCTCATTCTAGACTCATTACAATTTATTCAACGTAAAGTAATTCAAGCAACTCAAACCAAGTCCAAGAAATCATGGACAAGTACCTAAGACCGGAGCGTCTTGATGCTGATCCCAACTCCAGCTCTGCTGCTCAACAGTGGCGACACTGGCACAGGACTTTCTCAAGCTTCCTGAACCAGCTGACCATTCAAGAGCCCATCAGACTTGATGTTCTTATCAACTATGTGTCTCCAAGAGTGTATGACTATATCGCAGAGTGTGAAACGTATGATAGTGCAATCAGTGTCTTACAATCCCTGTATGATAAGCCGAAAAACGAGGTTTTTGCACGCCATCTTATGGCCACCCGCAAGCAGGAGGCAGGTGAATCCAGCCCCCCTCAATTTGCCTGGCAACACTTGAACTGTGTCGTCATCACTTATACAGCGAGCCGGCTTTAACATGTTGGCCTATGGGAAAACAGGTGGTATTCGGGTCGCATTTTAAAAACATTTTTAAAAATAATTCGTTTCAGAAGATGAACACAAATGTTGATTCCTAAGGCCTGCCTATCATATCTGGGGTCGTTTTGGCAAAATGACTCAATTTTTTGCTCAATAAATTTGTTTATGGAACCGGCACGGCCTTCCACACTAGGGGTCACTTTCCAGCTTTCTGACGGTATAGGGCGTCAGATTTGCCTTTATTGACCAATGCGCCCAATACCGCTAATCAGCGCGCTCGAGTAAGCGAAGGGTGCATGACAGGCTTGTGTTACCATGGCAACCACGTGACTTCAACTAATTCCAACAACTGGCAATATGGTGGTTTCTTCGTATGAACCATAATGTTTGAAATATGTAATGTCTGTTTACTATTTTTTCAGCAATTCATACCAATGGATATTTCGTTTTTTATTATTTTCGCTCTTCGAATTCAGTACACCATTTATTGTTGAGTAGTTTTTCGTAAGAAATATAATGATTTATTTTGTGTAGCACTAGGAGTATACTAAAAAATATGGGTAATAATAAACTTAGAATCTAGTGCAGAGCTGGTGACGTAGGAACGAGACAACCTGTTGTTCTATAGCCTTGGGTGAATCTCTTGACCAGTACTTGCAGAGCTTGCAGCAGCTCAGAAAGGATTGCAACTTTAAGGCGCTCTCAGCTGAGCAAGCTAGGGATGAGTCAATTCGTGATGCTTTCATCAATGGTCTGGTATCTGGTCACATAAGGCAACGCTTGCTTAAGAACAAAACGTTTGACTTGTCAACCGCTGTAGATCAGGCCCGTGCTCTCGAAGATGCTCAGCGTCACTCAGAGTCCTACCATCACCCTGGCTATTCAGTCAATGCCTCAACCTCTGTTCCTCCTGAACATCCAACTCTGTACGAGCAGACTACAACTGCAGCTACAGGTCGTGCAGCCGAAACACTCTGCTCCTTCTGCGGACTGGCCCGACATCCACGCGCCAAGTGTCCTGCAAGGGATGCCAAGTGCAACTCATGCGGCAAGATGGGACACTTTGTCAAAGTGTGTGTCGCTCCGGTAGCACGACTGCAGCAGCTGTTCCTTCAATGGACGAAGGAGCATCAACACCAACACTGGCTGCTTCATCTATCTCATCTGCTTCACCTGGTGGGCTAGCTAAGGCTGCACTGAAAGGAGAGGTGAATGGCTAGCATGTCGACATACTGATCGATACTGGGAGCTCTAAAAGTTTCGCCAGTCTCCATCTGGTAAAGAAGCACAGGTGGGAGATGCTCCCGGGCAGTGGTGAAGTGCTCATGGCCTCAACTGCCCACTCTTCCAAGGTTCATGGGTACTGCGTTGCGACAATTCAGCTACCAGAGCACTCTTACACGGATGTGAAATTGACTGTTCTTCCAGATCTGTGTGCTGACGTCATCTTGGGGCATGATGTTCTCAACCAGCACACGTCAGTGGAGATCCCCTTCAGAGGTTCCAGATCATCCCTGACGGTCTGTGGCCTGGCCACCATGGATGTTCCGTTGCCAACTCTGTTCGGCAACCTGACGCCTGACTGCCGACTCGTAGCCGTTAAGTCAAGACGGTACACGACACCAGACGCAAGATTCATCGAGTCGGAGGTCCGGAGACTGCAAGCAGAGGGGATCATCGAGCCAAGTCAGTCGCCGTAGAGAGTGTTGTGTTTCTGTTCGTGTTTTCTAAAACAGCAAGCGTAGTCTGGATGAATGTATTCCTGTGCTCGGTAGTCACGCAACTGAGCGCTCGATTCCCGCGCTCGCATTCCCCGCCCGGCAACAATAGGCCTTGCGCCAGAGGCGCGCTCAGGTACCGAACTCGCGGTCATGGGGGCAAAGGCGATCCCAGGCGATGCACCAAGGGGGGCTAGGCTACAACATAACAGAGAGCACAAGTCGTCGTCACTGCGAACGAGAACCACAAGAAGCGCTTAGTCATCGACTACTAGCAGACAGTCAACAGGTACACACAGCTGGATGCCTATCCCCTGCCAAACAAATATCGAGAAGATGGTCGGTGATGTCGCCCACTACAAGGTGTTCAGCACCCTCGATCTACGCAGTGCCTACCACCAGATCCCAATTCGTGAAGAGGAGAAACAGTACACTGCGTTCGAGGCTGACGGAAAGCTCTTCCAGTTCACACGAATCCCTTTCGGGGTGACGAACGGAGTCGCAGCTTTTCAACGCGTGATGGACACCATCGTGTCCCAGGAAGGACTCAGCGACACCTTCGTGTACCTGGACAACATCACAGTATGTGGCCGTGATCGGGCAGAGCACGATGCAAACCTTCAGAAACTTCTCAAGGTGGCGAAGAAGTGCAATCTTGCGTTCAACGAGGAAAAGTGTTCCTACTCAGTCACATCCGTGAACCTCCTGGGCTACGTCATCGGTGGCGGAACGCTTCGTCCGGACCCCGAACGCCTCAGGCCGCTGCAAGAGCTGCCTCCACCTCGTGGCGCTGCCTCTCTGCAGCGCGTTCTCGGGATGTTTGCCCACTACTCACATTGGATTCATGGATTATCAGAGAAAATCCGTCCTCTGGTGCTGAGTCACAAGTTTCCTCTTAAAAACCTGCACTAGAGGCGTTTCAGTAGCTGAAACAAAACATAGCCCACGCCACGAGATCAGCCATCAGCGATGACATACCGTTCGTCGTGGAAACAGACGCATCCGACCAGGCCATAGCTGCAACTCTGTGTCAAGATGGAAGGCCGGCAGCATTCTTTTCACGCACCCTGTCAAGCAGTGAGCGAAACCACTTTGCTGTTGAAAAAGAACCATGCGCGATCGTGGAAGCGCTGCGCCGATGGAAACACTTCCTTCTGGGACGACAGTTCAAGCTGATTACTGACCAGCGATCTGTCGCCTTCATGTTTGATGGGAAGCAAGCGGGGAAGGTCAAGAACGAGAAGATTATGAGATGGCGCCTCGAGCTGTCCAGCTACTGCTACATCATCTACCGGCCTGGCAAGGAAAACACATCAGCGGATGCACTGTCCCGCTCTGCAGTGTGCTCTGCTTCTGACAACAAGAAACTACTGGTGGAGCTGCACAGCGCCTTGTGCCATCCCGGCGTCACCAGGATAACACACTTCGTTCGGACAAGAAATCTGCCATTCTCAGTGGAAGATGTGAGGCATGTCCATCGTGTCCTGTTTGCGCAGAGTGCAAACCACAATACGCCAAACCACCTCAATCTCAGCTCATCAAGGAGACGCAGCCTTTTGAACGCCTGAACATCGATTTCAAGGGCCCCCTGCCAAGTGCGAGCCGAAATCGATACATTGCTTACCATAGTCGATGAGTATTCAAGATTCCCATTTGTGTTCCCATGTGCCAACCTAACGTCCGCTAGTCATCAACTGCTTGTGCCAGCTATTCGCCATCTTTGGCATGCCGTCTAACATCCATTCTGACCGCGGATCATCCTTTCATGTGGTCAGGCGAGCCAAATCGCATCTACAGTAGCTAAGATGGGAATCCGCAGCAGCTCATCCATCCCACACGAATATGAAAACAGTTTGTCACTCAGGCGAACCGGCTTATACATGTCGAAGTATGAACTGGTCTGATCATATATCTGCTTAAGTGCTCATGTTGCTGGCTCTCACAGGCTCTGCCGGGTACTCATACCGTCCCGTGTTGTAAACCAACTGTTGTGTAGCATGTGATCTCTGCTAGACGATCATCTCAACCATTCTTCATGTGAGTACATACTGGACGATCTCGGACAAAACAGAATCAACGCGACACACTCCTCGACGATAAGATAGTCTGTCTCTATGAAATCCGCACCGAGCAGCTTAACTGAATTTATTGCACAAGCGATCAACCGGCACGCTGTCCAATCCGCCGCCGACCGGTGGAACCTGTCCCAAGCCTCTGCCCCTTGTGGCTGTATCGGGACGTTGAATGAAGTACGACATGTGTGTCTGTGAAAGAGGGCTATGCGTCAAATAAGTACGACCCACTCGTGGACGAAGTGGAACTTCTAGAGGCCAACCCACAGTACGCGCATGTACGGTTGCCAGATGGCAGACTGTCAGCATCAGACACCTCGCCCCGCGAGGCACAGTGTGTCCGCCGGATCCAGGTGCCGAGGTTCTGATTGACAGGCAGGACTATGATCCCAGCACTGAAGGCCAGACGGACAAGCAAAACAACGATGACTGCCAGAAGACAGAAGCCCTGATGGTAGCAACAGATCCTAGTCCACAATGTCAAACAGCCATGTTGACATCCCAATGCCCCAACCACAGTCCAGATCCGAACCCTCGCCAACAGCGCCCGAGCATGCACCGTTGCGTCGCTCTGCGCGCTCTACGTGCAGGCCAATTCATCTAGAGCGTGATTACGTTTTGTAAGCGTCGTTCATCTGGAGCATGAAGTTATGTTCTGTGAGCTTCGCCCTGAGTGCAGTGTTCTGAGATATGATAATTGTGTGCGTTATGTAATGAGCTGTAACAAAACCGTCTGTGCACGTAACAAAACCGAGCGAGGGAGAATGTCGTGCCCTTCGGAATATTTATTACGCTTTTGTGTCGCAGAGTATGACTGCCTTTACGTTGAATAAAGCCTAGTTGTGAAAGGCTTCTCCAATGCATGCTGCATGTTGCATGAGCTACGACGCATGATACACACACACGCTCATCAGGGGCGTCGCTACCTTCTCAAAAGTGGGGGGGGTCCACTTCCAAGGGGGCGCCAAACCCAGAGGGGGGCGCCGCGGTCTAGAGGGGCCCAAAACCATGAACTTTCTGAATTTCACTCATTGGCGAAATCTAATAAATCCAGCAGCCAAAACACGGGCGAATGCCCGTGTATTTTGCTTTTGTTTTGGGGGAATATAGTGACGTATGTATTCAATAATATTAAGCGGAGGGGAGGGGGTGTAGCAGGCCGTCAGGCCATCAGAGAGATAAAATTGTTGAAACGGGAGCGCGTCTCAGTTCATCTGCAACTGTAGTCGTAGGTATGTGTGTACGTCCAACGACCGTTGTTTTGTGGATTGGGGACAAACATAGTTACAGGGCCTTTCAGAGGGCGGCGTTGATCTTCTACCCCTGAATCCGCCCCCTTATTTCACTTGCTTAACTTATGTCCGACCCTCTTTCACATAAAAAAGAGTGAAGGTGCTGAAACATGGAATAATTGGGTAGCATCCCCATACAAAGTATCAGGGAAGGCAAGAAAAATATCAGCCAAAAAAAAAAAACGTTGCAAAAACAATAAATCGAACAGACATAAAAAGGCTACCAATCGCTTCGTGCAGTCATGGCAGGTACAGTGGGTAATAGCCTCGCTAGCATAATAAAATACAAAATTAATAAAAAAAATAAATTAAAGGCAAAATGCAAAGAAATTGGTCCATTGCGCACATCCAGAAAAAACACGATTTCGAGAGGAGGCACGAGATGTGGGGTTGGCATACTCCAGCCAGAAGGGGGCCTCATTTCTGATCCAGTTAAGAGGTGCCGCCGGCCACTCACCGACTCGACGGCCGACACCTGCACTCGCAGGGGGGCGCTCCCCCCCCCCCTGCAGGCATGCAGGGGCGCGACTGCACAGGCTTAGTCCACAACGCATTATGCCGCCCTCGAACATCTCGTCGCACCCTCGGAAAAGTATGGTTGACTTTGCATTACTCGCTCAAACCATATAATTTCCTATCTTGGTCACTGCTTGGTGTTATTACCATGTTTGAAGGAAAAGTTGTAATTTTAACGCCAAGACGGTTCAAATTTGACCAAAAATTGTGTGGCAAAGCGGGAAGTTGGCTGGGGCAGTAGCCTCACAATTTAAATATGGAACGCCATCCGTGCTGGGAGGGTATCATGCCGTCCTCGGAAGACATCTTGCCGCTCTCGGAAAGCATTTTGCCACCCTCAGAGTGCATTATGCCACCCTCGGAAGATATTTTGCCGCCCTTGGCGCCCTTTGAAGGTAACATGCCGCCCTTGGAAGACATTTTTCCGCCCTCAAAAGGCATTTTACTGCACTCAGAGCGCATTATACTTGCCTTGGAAATCATTATGCCTCCCTCCTCGGAAGACACATTGCCGCCCTCGGAAAACATTTAGCCGCCCTCAGAACGCATTATGCCGCCATTGGGAGGCGTTATCCCGCCCTCGAAAAGTATTTTGCCGTCATCAGAAGACGTCTTGTCGCCATCATAAGACACCTTGCCGCCCTCGTAAGGAATTATTCCGCCCTTAGAGCGTATCATGCCACCCTTAGAGCGTATTATGCCACCCTTAGAAGGCACCATGTCACCCTCGGAAGACATCTTGCCGGCCTCAGAAGGCATCCTTGCTGTCATTGCAACTGTAATAAAGGAGGCGCCACATTTTGGAGGAGGGGCGCACATGAGCTTGGACCAGTGGCGTGGGCAGAAATTAATAAAGTCCCAAGTCATTTCCTTGAGGGGCGCCACCCGATCAACGGGAGCGCCACCAATATTGGCGCAAATTTGGCGGGGCGTCTCTCTTCCGCACGTGCTTGTCGTGCCTTCAACATTTTGTGGGGCGTCATCACTAGCCGGAGGGGCGTCGTCACTAGCCGGAGGGGCGCCATCATTAGCCGGAGTGGCGCCGTCACGGTCAGGAGAAGGGCAGTCACGGAGGGGCGCCGTCACTCGCCAGAGGGGCGTGATTACTAGCCGGAGGGCGCCTTCGATGGCCAGAGGGGCGCCTTCACTGGCCGGAGAGGCGCCGTCACTGGCTGGAGGGAAGCTGTTACGGCCCAAGAGGCGTCGTCTATGGCAGGGGCGCTCTCACTGGCCGGGGAGCGTCCATACTCTGGCGGAGGGCGCGTCACTGAATCGGAGGCGCCAGCTTTGCATGGGCGCCTCGGGTCAAAATTACCGGGTAATGCTCTGAATGACCGTATACTGGGTACGCCACTCACTGGCTTAGGGGCGCACACATACAGACTGGCGGATAAATTTGTAGTGTCTTTTTCATTTTTTATTTTATTTTTTAGGGGGCGTTTCCGGCGCCCTCTTAAAACCCAGAACAGAAGCACTTTTTTAGGGGGCGCCTTCGGCGCCCGCTCAAAAGTGTGTGTGGGGGGGGGTCCAGGGCACCTGGACCCCCCGGTAGCGACGCCCCTGACGCTCATTCTAGACTCATTACAGTGAGCCAGGGAACAATTACCTGGTGTCTAGGGCCTTGGTGGTGTTGTGATTCTCAGTGATATAGGCTTCGTGTTGTGTTTAATTGGAATTGTGTTGTGTTATAACATAATCAAATCTGACCTAACCTTTACAGTAATTACGGTGAAAGTAATTAGTGACAGGGACCAACGTTTAGAAATAACGTCTCACTGCGGATCCATACTGGACAGGGACCAATGTTTTGAACAACCTCTCTCTGCAGAACCTACCGGTTGGGGGACCAACATGCGGTTAGGGGACTAACGTTTAGAACGACGCTTCACTGCAGCTAACGTTTATAACGACACCTCACAGCGGAACCTACAGGACAACGACCAACGTTTAGAATGACGCCTACCTACGGAACCTACACAACGCCTCACTGTGGAACCTACTGGTAAGAGGACCAACATTTAGAACAACGCGGAAGGAGCAACCACCTCACTGCAAACATACAGGTGCCAGGGAACAACTTCCTGACTAAACCTTAACCATTACTGTAATAATTTAATCATTAAACCTGACTTAACTTGTACAGTTATAATTAATAACATAATTAAACCTGATCTTACCCTTACCATTGGGTATTGTTTTTATTCTTCAGCATGCTCTTCAGCATGTTATTAATTACTGTAAAGGTTAGGTCAGGTATGATTATGGTATTAACCAGTAAGACGCCTTTATCACCGCGTCAATTTATCACCCGTCCAACGGAGGTTCGTCTTGTGCAAAGCATGCATTTGAATTATTTT